>CAJVPY010000172.1:0-32775 GCA_910591965.1 Dentiscutata erythropus | reverse complement strand
TATTATATAATTATTATATAATAATCTTATTATAATTTTATAATAATCTTATAATAATCTTATAACAATTTTATAACTATTATTTAATACTGTATAATTATAAAATTGTCTTAAAATAATTTTAAAATTTTTACACTAAAATTTACTGTAAAATAATCTTATAATTATTAAAAAATTTATTAATATCGTTAAGATTATCTTAACTTCATTGAAAAAAAACAGCTAGTTTCTGTAAAGTAAACACACAAAATCTGATCTATGACTACACTATTAAGTCATCATGGACATTCATATATTATACAGCTTATAAATCAAATAAGTCTTAAATAAGACAATAGGTGTAGTATAAGCCTATTTGAACCGGACACTACTAGAGTTGAAGGTAAAACTAATATTCAATGGTGCATCAATTTTCACCAATCACCAATCACCAATTAACATTGGTGATACTAGTAAAACTGGTAATATTGGTGAAACTGGTGATATTGGTAAAACTGGTGATATTGGTAAAATTGTGATATTGGTAAAACTGATATTATTAGTAATATTACCAGTTTTACCAATATAACTAGTTTTACCAATGTCCCCAGTTTCACCAACACCACCGGTTTCACCAATACCACCAGTTCTACCAATATTACCAATATCACTGTTTCACCAGTTTCACCAATTTGGCTATTAAGATGCACTGTTGGTGCAGTTTCACCTGGTGAAATTAACTAGTTTCACATGCAACTCTAGACACTACCAATGCCCAATGTCCATTGACAACACTAACACCACCGAACTGCACAGAACTTTGTAAAAATAATCGTCACATTATAGTCTTAACCACACGCAAAATTTACCTAGCTCTATATTGTTATACTATAAAAAGCATGCTTTCCAAATATCTCGTGACCTAGTAAATTCAATTTAGTCAGAAAATTATCGGCCCTGCTTCAAGGTCGTTCGCCAACGCTGGCTAATGCTTGGTTAAATCCAAATACACTTCCAGAACCACAGTAATAAAAAAGAAAATTGTGCATCCAAGAGGTTCACATTTATAGAGCAAAAAATACGTATACAGAGCATTTATACAGTATATATACAGTATATGTTGGGACCGAGCTATGTGCAATTAGAGAGAATTTATTATGTAGAGCACGTACTTATAGTATATGCATTTAGGGAGATCTCCCTAAGCGGTATTGTACGTTTTTGATGTCCAAAGGCTTTTTGGTCATGTCTAACCTTTAATAATCAATAAATTTGTATTAAAATACATTTGATTATATATATTACTTAGAAAATTAAGATATATAATAAAATTAAGTAATTTTAAATTATTTTTTTGTTTAAAAATGTCCAAATCTCTGTCCAAAGATGCCTTGTGACAATACTGCCTCTAAGGGTAGATTATTTACAATGTAAAAGTAAAACTCTTGGGGCTTGAAGTTTGTTAATATTATTAATATGCATTAAGCTGAAGAATGCATCTATACCTACCACTAATAGGCGTTAAATTCAATTATAGAGTAAATTTCTACGAATATAATGATCTAGCTTACTATATGGATGTGGTGTTACCACATTATGTCAAAGGCATTAATAGAGAATATGTATATTAAAAAAATAAGCATTGATCAAAGAATATTTTATTCAGCAACAATGTCGTTTTAGGATCTAAAACTCATTTAAATGAATTTAGAATCGATTTAAATTAATCTAGATACAGATATTCTGTATCCATGTACTATTATATGCATAGTTCTGAACAGAGTTCACACTTGCATCTATGTGGCTTATTTCAGGCGGATTATTTTAATAATAGTGGTAACATGGTACTAAAAGACAATAAAATAGTCAAACTTTAAAATGCATCACCTTATTTATAGAGCAACATTTTTAAAAGCTGTTTGGCAATTTTGTAAAGCTTATTATGAAGAACAAAATTACTGGTCAGATTTTTAAAATTTTGCTTTTATAAAAAGGTATAGTACTTTAAAATTGAAACATAATAGTATCCTTTAAACAACAATTTTTTTTATACAGAAAGTTTTTCAAAAAAATATTTGGCAAATTTATAGAATAATATTGCATTATAAAGTTACCAGTTAGTTTTTTGACAAACTCTTGAATAAAAAGTTGTAATGATTTAAAAAATTGAAACATATCTAGCATAGACTTCCAGCACCACAGAAAATTTCACACATTACATATTATGCAGACAGATTATTTACCTCTATGCTGCATATCACGAGGAATATCCGTAAATTGCTCATCATTAATTATAACCTCTAAAAAGCATATCTAAAGGTTCATAGAGTTTCATGAGAAACTGAGTAATAAAAGTTTACAAAAAAAGATTTATGTTTTTCATTGATTTAATTAAATAACTGCATTTGTATAGTTCATCGATATCAGATTGTATTTTGCTGCAGGTAATGAGATGGCACCTGTGTTTATTACTTTTTCATTTTAAAATAAATAAACAATGTACTGTATTTATAAGTGATCCCGCTTCTTCGCTGTTCGATGATACGGACGTAAGACCCATTCGGTATCAGCGGCTTTTAGATCCACAGTTCCCAGTTTAATTTCATATACTTGTAATAGAATAATAAAATGAAGTTTATTCTCAATCAAGAATAAAAAAAAGAATAAAAAAGACTTACTTCTCATTTCAAATCGAGGACCTACTTCAGCAAGCTGTACTTCCTTATTATTGATTTTCACGTACACATGGTGCCTAAATATGCAATATATCCTAATGTAATGATGTCAAATGAATTAAATACGAGAATTCAAATACTCTTACCGAAAAGAAACATAATCATTTTCATTAGCAAATGTTAATATTCTTTTACTGTCGTCCTTCGGAACTGGAAATAAATATTTAAGAATACTTGTAACCTACAAAGAAAAATAAAGTCAAAAGTCAGCATTTTTAATATGCAATTACTATGAATAATTTTTACTCACTCGGCGACCCAAATTAGAATTGAAATTATGGAATATTAGATGAGGGTATACTTGTGAAACAGTGCCTTCATCTTGAATATCATGACGAAGAACAACATTATGAAGAGAAAAATACGCGGTGGGCCCATAAGGAAAGTGACATATCACCATTCCATCTAAAAAGGTTTAATCATTATGGTTATTATATTAATTAAATGAAGATAAAATTTTAAACCCAAAATTTACCTGGTTCGCCACGATGTTCATGTAATACTATTAGATCGGTGACTTCGTTGGCTCTGCAGGCATCGACCATATCTTTAATAACATAATTACCACGGTTTATACGTTGTGAATTTGGAATAATTAAACGCATTTCCTGTACAAAACAGTAGATAAGTTACAAAATGTCAACTACAAAAATAAAATGAATTTTTATTACCTTTGCAAATTGAGCGAGCCTGCTACTTGGATCACGTGAAGTTGTGATGAGTACTTTAGGATCATGTATTCCAGCTCGAGCATACTCATCATCAATATGTGAAGATGGCTCTAAATGATGCAAATAGATTCGAATTACCATACAATAGATTAAAATAATTTAAAAAAAGTTAAATACCTGTTTGGGCTTCGTCGAAATTGAGATCTTTTTGAAGTTTAGCGGCTTCATAACGTAATTCATAGGGTATCCGATTTCCTTCTATTATTATAATTAAAGATGATTGATTGGTAAATAATATTTAATTCATTCATTCCAATATCCAATATGGCTGATATTACCTTTAATAGCTTCTTTTATTTTTTGCTTCTTTTCATAAATTTGCTTTTCTTTATTTTCCAATGACTTTCGATACAAATATTCTCGTCTAAGGCGTGTTTGTCTGCGAATCTTTTTAAAGTAAAATTATTTAAAGAAAGTAAGACATTTGTATGAGGATGCAAAGAAACATACCATGCTAAAATTCAATCGTTGACAAAAAATTTTTATAGTCGCACAATCTATATAAATAACAAAAGTTTTGGGATCGCACACAGCATTTCACGTGCTTATGGGCTAACGTTCCCAATCTAATTCGGGCCATCGTTTGGTAAAGTTTCAGGAATAATAAAGGAAATTTTCATATTTTCCTTATATATGACCAATCGATTTTACAGTATCGTTAGTATCGTTATGATTGAATTCGTAGCATTTGTGTCAATAACATGCCAATATTAAAATAAGTGACCCTTATTTTATAGGACTGATAAATGATATGGCATATTTGCACTTTATACTGTATATATTTATATATACTGTATTAAAACATTTACATAATACTGTAGTACTGTATAGGTGGTTTGTATTTTACTCGCGATTCACTATTTAAAGAGATAACTACTAAACATGGGCTTTGCTAATTAAAGTAACGTCTTTTTGCCTCAGACACACCCTATGTTATACTGTAAATATACCGTATACTATACTATAATCATTTAGGTTAAATTCTAAGAAAAGGACAAAACATCAATTTTTTATTTTTTGAGCTTAAATAATCCAAAATCAAACCCATTTTTTACTTAAGGCATAACGCCATTATTATATTAATATAATTTAATAGTATAGCTCTTCAAAGTTTGCATTTTTATATGATTTACTGTATAATAAATCTTGATTAACCATTTTTCTTCTAAATATTGTCTATGACTTGGCAGGTTACTTCAGTATTACTTCATTACCTTAGAAAATACATGAATTATATTACTAAAAAAAGAAGCCGCTAATTTGCAGCCAACCAATTTACTATAACTTGGTGGCTTTATTTTTTAAAGATTACAAATTTTTAAAATATATGGGGGGCTCTACCTTTAAAATGACCTTACGGTACATAGTAATTACTATGTCCCGTAAGGTCATCTTCAAGGCAAATATCCCATAGTACTTTTTATATGATACCATTTAAGTCAAAAATGGACATATTAAATAATAATTACGGGCTAAACAACCCTCCCTTGTAAAATACTTATCAGCGTATTTTTAAATATTGGTAGCCATTTGTTGATATCAATACGGGTTTAACGTAAACAGTACAACAATCTAAGCGTAAAATTTGCTCCAATATCATAATATTAAGATAAAGCTGTAAATTTCTACAGGGGAGGGTTGGCTTAGGCATCCTCAAGCATCTCAATCATGATCATGATAACGTTCAAGCATCACAATCAATAACGAACGATATTTATAGAATTAAATGTTTGAGCGTACTATTACTATTTTTCAAAATCTTCGTTATGCCTTCTAAAAAACCTAATAAAAAAAGGTCTATTCGATGAGATGCTGAAGCTTCAACTTCAGTTGTACCGATTTCTCCTTTTAATGATTTTACCAATTTAAATTTTTGTTGTAACAGTAACGAATCAACTTATGGTGTCGTTAGCGAAAGTTGCTTCACGGTAACTAGAAGTAGACTTTTTTTCGTAATAATAAAGTATGTTTTAAAAAAAATTTTTGTTTATAGGCAACCTATAGTAATTCTTCAGTTACTATTTCGCACTGAAAGAAGCGAAAATGTTTTCGAAAAAAGTTATAGCCTTCATTATCCGTTAAATATGGAGCGAAAAATAGAATAGTAGAATTCATTATAGTTTTATTAAAGATTAAATATGGGTCTATCTGTTACGTTCGTATCAAGGTATCGATTATTTGTTTTAAAAGCTTAGAGCATTAAAATAAAGTGACTATTTTTTTAGACTGATAATTCATTGTTTATAAAATGTTTGATATGCTAAAATGTAAAAGTGATGCTTGAGACCGTTATCAATGGTAAATTTTTGAAGAAAAAAGATGGGTTGTATCCTTCATCGAAATGATTTATTCATTTTCCGACTAATTAAAAATTTACCTCCCGATCCATCGAGTGAGGTGCTTGAGAACACCCTTAGCTGTGAAATATGGTATAATGCTGCATTATAGTGAAATTATCAATTAAAACTCTTCATATCCAATCAAGTATAAAGATAATATGAGAATTACTAACAGCAAAAATTTGATTTGATTTCAAAATTTTTCTGGTTCCTGGAGGCCCCCGACTAATTATAACAGAGGTTATATTTGAGCCGTTAGCAGTTTTTCTGCAATTTGATTGGATAAAAAAATTTTTAGCCAATCAAATTGCTTAATTTTGCAAAATTTTGACCTCTGTTAGCTATTTTAAAATATAACCTCTATTAGTATTGTTTGAGGTCCTGTTCCTGGTATCCGGAGACTTTCTCATAGATATCATGCGACTATGATACGTGCATGATCCATTATTTCTTCGCATATACATCGCAAAAAAAGCATAATAATCATGTGTGTAAATTATGATTAGTAGATGAGTGTTCAAAATGAATTTCGTGAGGCTCCGTTCCGACGTAAGAACGTGGATGAAACAAAATTTTTGATCGTGTGAAAGATTCTGAAGAAAAATAGATAAATAACTATCAAAATCACAGCCAAGGCATAATTAATCGCATAATTTTAAAATTATATCGCATCTATCGCATAATTGACCATATTTATTTACCCATCGCATCTCGTCTTGATCGCGAACTTGATTCATTATGTCAAGTGACCGCGTGGTCACGGTTCGATTTAAGGTATAATGACGCAAATCACAGTTTAATCAATTAGAGGTATAAATCCGATTTTTAACTATTACTAATTCTTTTTCTTTAACGACGAAAAGCACGGGGAAGAGGTTACGACGACACACAAGCGACGAATTTTACGATTACAAAGGGATGCCACTTAGTTAACTTTGAAGCTATGAACATAACGAGTTAATTTTTTTTATTGAGGAGAAAAGGTAATGCTTTATACCTTTCATATTCTTATTACATACAAATTATTTAAATTCCTTTAGTTCAAATTCATAAGTTCGATAAATTGTTATGGTAAGGATTTCCTTTCATTTTTCTACTTTGGGTTTCGCTATATAATTATACGGAAGAAAAATGGCGATCATCTAGAGATGGATACTGCATACAAATACGCATACATAAATAGTGCATTGTGATCGATAATAAATACTTGTATACATTACAAAATCTATAAACTACTTTTATATGTTCACTGATGATTAAACGAAAAAACCGAATCGAATATCGAATTTAACGCATGGAAGATTTAGATAATGTTTTACCGACTGCATGGGATATTAAAGATAAATCGCCATTTATTGACATAGATTCGAGTGGACTTAAAGTGAATTATACAGGTAATATGAAAATGAGAAATTTATATTTAATGTATTATTGTAGTCATTGGTATTTAAAAAATATCATTATAGCTTTTCAATTAATTAAAAACTTTTTAATTAAAGATACTGGTGACTTTAAAGCTGCTATTGTTTTAGCAAATCATCCGATCCCTTCAGGATGTGGGATATTTTACTTTGAAATTAAAATTATAGATAAAGGAAAAAATGGGTAATATTAATAATTATTTCGCATCATAAGTATCACCTTTATTCTCGTGATTTTTTATAATCTTTTCTTAATAGAATGATTGGAATAGGATATTGTACAAAACAAACAGATAAAAAAATAGACGAATCAGATTATATAAATAATATGTTCATGCCTGGTAATGGCAAATTTTTATTTATTTTCTTATTATTACAGATTAACATCTAAATCATATCCTTTAGGACAGGAATATAAGAAAAATAAGGAATATGAAAAAAACAAAGAAAATGAATCATGGGGGTGTAGTTACCATGGTGACGATGGATATTCTTTTTATTCAGGAAGTGGTGGACCATATGGAGAGTTATATACAACTGGTGATATAGTTGGATGCTACCTAAATTTTAAAAATAACATAGTATTTTATACTAAGAATGGAATTAATTTAGGTAGTCAACATCTAAAAATTAAAGATTATATTTTTAAAATGTAGATACAAATTTAATAATTATTAAATATTTTTAAGGAATTGCGTGTCATCTATATAGTAATTTCAAAGGTATTCTATATCCTTGTGTTGGATTTAGATCGAAAGGCGGATCAGTAGAAGTGAACTTCGGTAACGAAAGATTTAAATATTCTGGTAAATTTATTCAAAGAGTTTAATCGTCTTTGGTTGTTTAGAATTTAACCTTGTCAATATATATATCAATTGATAGCAATAACTAATGAAGATATCATCGAAGACATTAGTGAAAAATCAAATAATGCATTAACATTGGTATATCAAGAAAAGGTTTATTTTATTATAGGCGGTTATGAAAATATGCTTGTTAATTTAATTGATGAGCTAACAAAATCATTAGAAAAAGATCCAAGTAAAATATTTGAATTAAGCTACCGAGGAAAAATATATTTTATTATGGGCAAATATGATAAAGCATTTGAAGATTTAACTAGATTGCTAGAAATTGAACCAACTAATACAATAGCATTAAGATATCGAGGAGAAATTAATTATATGATGAAAAGATATTCTGAGTCAATTGCTGACTTGAAGAAATTATTAGAAATTAAACCAAATGACGTATGGGCAGAGAAGGCTTATAAATCATTTACTGTGTTGTAAGTACAATAAGCATTTGTAAATTTTAGCAGCTTAAAAAGTTAATAATAATTTGACGTCACTACAGCTTGTAAGTACAGTAACCAAACTTTTTACAGCAAACCACTTTACAAAACTAACATAAATCACTTATGTCACCACAGCAAGTCAGTAACTTCACTTTTTACAGTAAATCTCTTTACAAATCACGATATGTCCATTACAAAATTAACATAACCCTATCTATGTCACCACAGCGAGTAAGTACAGTAACCGAAATCACTTTACAAATCACGATAAATCCATTACAAAACTAATATGACCCCATCTAAATCACTTATGCAACCACAATAGTCTGTAAGTACAATAACCGAACTTTTTACAGTAAACCACTATACAAATCACAATAAGTTCATTGCAAAATTAACGTAACCCTATCTAAATCATTATGCGCCACAGCTCGTAAGTACAGTAACCGACCTTTTTGCAAATCGCTTTACAAATCACGATAAGTCAATTACAAAACTAACGTAAACCCTGCCTAAATCACTTATGCGCCACAGCGAGTAAGTACAGTAACCGAACATTTTACAGCAAATCACTTTACAAATCACGATAGTCTATAACACTGTAAACTAACATAACCCTATCTAAATCATTTATGCAACCACAGTAGTCGGTAAGTACAGTAACCGAATTTTTTAAAGCAAATCACTTTACAAATCACGATAAGTTCATTACAAAACTAACATAACCCTATCTAAATCACTTATGCAGCCACAGCTCGTAAGTATAGAACCGAACCTTTTACAGCAAATCACTATACAAATTACGATAAGTCCATTACTAACTAACATAACCCTATCTAAATCACTTAAAGTCCGTAAGTACAGTAACCTAACTTTTACAGCAAATCACTTTACAAATCACGATAAGTCCATTACAAAACTAATAGCCCTATCTAAATCACTTATGCAACTACAGCTCGTAAGTACAGTACCCGAATTTTTTACAGCAAATCACTTTACAAATTACGTAAAGTCATTACAAAACTAATAACCCTATCTAAATCACTCATGCAACTACAGCTCGTGAGTACAGTAACCGATAAGTTCATTACAAAACTAATATAACCCTATCTAAATCACTTATGCAACTACAGCTCGTAAGTACAGTAACCGAACTTTTACAGCAAATCACGATAAGTCTATAATACTGTAAACTAAAATAACCCTATCTAAATCACTTATGCAAGCTCGTAAGTACAGTAACTGAAATTTTACAGCAAATCACTTTATAAATCACGATAAAACTAATATTGTATAAATCACTTATGTATTCACAATAGTCTGTAAGTGCAGTAATTGAATTTTTTACAGCAAAGCACTTTACAAATCACGATAAGTTTATTACAAAACTAACATAACTCTATCTAAATCATTATGCAATCACAATAGTCTGTAAGTATAATAACCGAGCTTTTTATGGCAAATCACTTTACAATCACGATAAGTTCATTATAAAACTAACATAACCATATCTAAATCATTTATACAACCAAAGTAGTCGGTAAGTATAGTAATCGAACTTTTTACTGCAAATCACTTTACAAATCAGGATAAGTTCATTACAAAACTAACATAACCCTATCTAAATCACTTATGCAACCACAATAGTTTGTAAGTACAGTAACCAAACTTTTTACAACAAATCACTTTACAAATCACGATAAGTCCATTACAAAACTAACATAGCAACACAATAGTCTGTAAGTACAGTGACCGAACTTTTTATAGTAAATCACTTTACAAATCAAGACAAGTCCATTACAAAACTAACATAGCCCTACCTAAATTACTTATGCAACCACAGCGAGTAAGTACAATAATCGAACTTTTTACAACAAATCATTTACAAATCACGATAAGTCCATCACAAAACTAACATAACCCTATCTAAATCGCTTATGCAACCACAGAAAGTACAGTATCCCAGCAAATCACTTTATAAAATCACGATAAGCCCATTACAAAACTAATATAATAGCCCTATCTAAATTACAGCAAGTACAGTAACCGAACTTTTTACAGCAAGTCACTTTACAAATCACAATAAGTCCATTATAAACCTAACATAACCCTATCTAAATCACTTATGCAACCACAATAGTTTGTAAGTACAGTAACCAACCTTTTTACAATAAATCACTTTACAAATCACGATAAGTTCATTACAAAACTAACATAACCCTATCTAATCACTTATGCAACCACAATAGTCGGTAAGTACAGTAACCGAACTTTTTTACAGCAAATTACTTTACAAATCACGATATGTCCATTGCAAAACTAACATATAAATCACTTATACAACCTCAATAGTCGGTTGGTATAGTAACCGACTTTTACAGCAAATCACTTTACAAATCACGATATGTCCATTACAAAACTAACATAACCCTATCTAAATCACTTATGCAACCACAATAGTCGGTAAGTACAGTAACCGAACTTTTTACAGCAAACCATTTACAAATCACGATAAGTCCATCACAAAACTAACATAACCCTGTCTAAATCACAGCAAGTAAGTACAGTAACCGAACTTTTTACAGCAAATCACTTTACAATCACGATAAGTCCATTACAAAACTAACATAACCCTATCTAAATCACTTATACAACCACAATAATTGGTAAGTACAGTAACCGAACTTTTTATAGCAAATCACTTTACAAATCACGATAAGTCCATCACAAACTAGCATAACTCTATCTAAATCACTTATGCAACCACAGCAAGTAAGTATAGTAACCTCACTTTTACAGCAAATCGCTTTACAAATCACGATAAGTCCATTACAAAACTAACATGGCCCTATCTAAATCACTTATGCAACTATAGCAAGTAAGTACAGTAACCGAATTTTTTACAACAAATCACTTTACAAATCACGATAAGTCCATCACAAACTAACATAATTCTATCTAAATCACTTATGCAACCACAGCAAGTAAGTACAGTAATCGAACTTTTTACAGCAAATCTCTTTACAAACCATTACGAACTAACATAACCCTATCTAAATTACCTATGCAACCACAATAGTCTGTAAGTACAGTTACCAAATTTTTACATCACAAGTCCATTACAAAACTATCTAAATCACTTATGCAACCATAATAGTTGGCAAGTACAGTAACAGAACTTTTTACGATATGTCCATTACAAAATTAACATAACCCTATCTAAAATCACCTATGCAACCACAATAGTCGGTAGGTACAGTAATCGAACTTTTTACAGTGAATCACTTTACAAATCGAGATAAGTCCATTACAAATTAGTATAACCATATCTAAATCACGTCACCATAGCGAGTAAGTACAGTCAGTGTTGTACATGGACATATGTCCAAGCAAATTATTGGACATGGACAGTCCATGGACACAATGTCCAATGTCCATGTCCATGGACATGGACATATTTTTATATGTTCATGGATATGAACATCCATATTTTTATATGTCCATGTCCATGTCCATTGACAACACTGAGTACAGTAACCGAACTTTTTACAGCAAATCACTATACAATTCACGACAAAATTAACATGACCCTATCTAAACCATTTATGCAACCACAGCGAGTAAGTACAATAACCGAACTTTTACAGCAAATCACTTTAAAAATCACGATAAGTCCATTACAAAACTAACATGGCCCTATCTAAATCACTTATGCAACTATAGCAAGTAAGTACAGTAACCGAACTTTTTACAACAAATCACTTTACAAATCACGATAAGTACATTACAAAGCTAACATAGCCCTATCTAATCACATGCAACCACTACAGTTTGTAAGTACAGTAACTGAACTTTTTTACAGCAAATCACTACACAAATCATGCTAATTCTAATGTAATAATTAATCGTGTGTTGTTAACCCTTGATAGATGGTATATATTATTCATTAAATTTTAGATCTAGATTATAACTATATTTATGCTTTCAACATTTTATTAAGATTTGAGAAAGAATTTCATAATTGGACAAGTGATAATCATGACATTGATCAATTAATTAAACAAATACAACTTAATGCAAAGAAATTTAGAGACATTATTGAATGGATACCCTTTAGCAAATTTACAAATATAAAGTATCTTGCCAAAGGAGGCTTTGGCACTGTTTTTAGGGCAGTATGGATTGATGGATATATCTAAAGATTCAATTTGAAGAAGTATAAGTGGGAGAGAAGTACTCAAATAGATGTTTGTTTAAAAAGTCTTGATAATTCTAAAGATATAAACCGAGAATTTTTAGAAGAAGTATGTACGAATCTTAGTTTATGATTATTAAAGTACAATAATCTTATTTACCCCTAATTAATATTTTAGGTTAAAAATCAACATAAATATGGGGGCAATTCAGCAATTATGATTTATGGAATAACTAAGAACCCAAAAGATAGTACCTACATGATGGTCATGGAGTATGCGAAGCAAGGAAGTTTCCGAAAATTGTTAGATAGTAAATATAATGAATTAGATTGGGCTTCTAAAGTAGCTAATCTATATTTCATAGCTAATGGTCTTAATACAATTCACGAAGCTAAATTGGTGCATAAGGATTTTCATTCTGGAAATATAGTTAATCAATTTGGTTTTAGCTCTTATATTACTGATTTTGGCTTATGTAAGCCAGTGTCACTAGATTCAAGTTCTAAAACACTTTTTGGTGTGCTTCCCTATATTGCACCAGAAGTATTATATACAAATGGAAAGGAATACACACAAAAATCAGATATTTATTCTTTTGGAGTAATTATGTCAGAAGTTTTTACTGGATATCCTCCCTATCATGATATTCCACATGATAAGGATCTAGCAATTAAAATTTGCCTAGGTTATAGACCTAAAATTCTATGTGATGTTCCTCAACTCCTTTTGGATCTGATGAATAAATGCTTAGATGCAGAACCTCAAAACCGACCAACTGCTAAAGAATTAGCAGATGTGCTGACACAATTTTTTGAAGATTTGAAACATAAAGAAACTGAATTATATAAGCAAGTTAAAAATATTAATGATTTAGATAAAAATTTCTTAACATATAATCAAATCAGGTTTACACGATTTAAATATCAAACACATCCACAAGCTATTTATACAAGTCGATTATTGAATTTTTCAAAACTCCCTAAACCAGGTAAAAAATATCATTTATTTATATTTTTAAAAAATTAGTAATATGTTATTAAATACTATATAAAATTTCTGAATCAGTCAATATAGTAAATGCAGGTAATGATATTTATTTTCTTAAAATTGGATTTAAATTTAGTTTAATCTATGTTTATATTTTTAGGAAGTCAATGCATTGATGATTTTGAAATTCCTGACGGTAAGTAATATTTATTTATTATAATTAAACAAAATTATCACTTATTTTTGTATTGGTATTTAGGTTATTAAATAAGTAAAAGGAAATTATTAAATTGGGTGCATTCTATTTATTATTGCCCATACTACAATAATTCAATAATTGTTATATATATCTTCATGTATGTACTCACCTAAAGAGAAAAAAGATATAACCCAATTTCGTTGGCAATTGTTTTGCCGACAAAGTTGGCCCGATTTAAGTTGGGATTGGCCTGATTTATAGATGGTGCTGGCTAGATGTGTGGCAAGTTCTACTAAAGATGTTATAAAAATAAAATTTACAGAATTTAAATACTCTTCATAAATTTATTAAACAAAAATATTGAAATAAATTCTTTAAAGAAAAATTATAATATATATTAAGACTCCGGACCTCAAAAGTTCCTGTTCCTAATTTTTACAGGATAATGAAGGCAGAAACAGTTATGAGCATATTAGCCCTGATAAATGTTCATATTCAAGCCTAACGATGAACTTCCATAAATATTAAATTTATATATTCGAAAATTATTTATATGCTTTAAAAATATGTTCGCTAATTTTGGGTGAACCAAACATTTATCAAGCGAAGTATTTAAGTATTAGCGTGCACCTATGGTGTTTTACACCTATGCATACATTATCTTAAAATTAGCTAATTAGGTGGTTCATGGTGCTCTAAGTAAAATGCACTCTACACCTGAAAACCTTTCCTAACCCTAACTACTAACACAATGTTAAAAATTTTTACATGCAATTTATAATCAATGAAAATTTTTTCTAGATTTTGAAGAATATATAAATATATATAGCACTAAAAAAGGATTTTAATTATATTTTAACAAGAATATTCGCGTTTGATAAATCACCGATCTCTAAATTTTCTTTATTAAAATTTATTTCGCGCGTGTATGACATCATCATCTCGCGTATTGATGCATCTATTACCGTTACCGTAACTGTACCAAACAAATCAAGCCTCTCTAATAAAATTTCAACATCTAGAATTCACGATACACAAACCGAATTTACGAGATTAGTATTTTCATTATATGACCTGATGTTATTGCATAGTATGGTTTAAAAGGCTTTTCCACATAACATACAATAATAAACCCGAAAAGGAATTTCCTCCACCATTTTAAAGTCTATAAGATGGATTTCGGCTAACCCTTATATGTACACTGTATTCTCTGGCATTATTTCTGAATAAAATCTGGCATTGTTTAAAGTTTCAATTCCGTCTTGAAATAGTGATTGCATCTATAAATAGATTTTTAAAAATATACAATATGTATCGATAATAAACTGACAACATATTAATCTATCGTAATTTTGCAATTCTGCTCAGCCCAACGGTTGTTGTAATCGCCCTAACATATTATAAGAAGGGACAAAGGATAGACACAGATTGTACGTGGCCGTACTCGTCTAAGCCTCGCGCGGTCGTGGTTTACCTGATTATTTAATTCTGTATTTAACATGTTTGATATACGTACGCTCTGCTTTAAATACATATCCTTAACAATGTTTAAATTCGTTAGTTATGTCGCTTTTTATTACTATAGTAAAAAGTCTATTGAGTAACAGAAAGTGGGAGCTACTGGTTTTTCAATTCAAGATTGTATAGTGATAGGTGCTTTCTAAAATAAGATCTCTCCGGCCTGCATTATAATGAGTTTGCCAGCGTTAAGGTAATTTCAGCCACATCCATTTTTAAAGATGTACATTTTCAGAGGTTTATCGTTAATAATTATAATATAATTTGGTTTACAGAATTAAAAAATAACATAATTTTAATTCAGGAATTTAAATTTGAATATTAAAATTTATGTTTGCTTTATCTATTATCTTTTTTTTATTAAAAATTAAATATTTTTTTAAAGCATATATTAATTAAAGTTAGGCAAAGCAAAGTTAAATTTTGGCTCTGATAACCCGGCCAAATCAAATCTTACTAAATTTACAACTGTTTTAATTATTCCTGGAACAACTGAAAAAAATTTATTGATAACCGAATCAATAAAGTTTCTGATGTCGATAACTTATTCTGAGTCGGTAATTTATCGATTCGGGTATTGGCAATTTTTTAGTTGTCCCAGGAATAGTATGTAAATAATTTTTTAGTTAGATTATAGGTATAGTAACTACTATATAATCTTTAGATAAAATATTTAAATAAGTAATTAAAAGTTATATATTTAGCTAATTATATTTTTTATTATACAAAACTATAAAATGCTCATACGTATAATTACTTGTTTCTTTATAAAAAAATTAATAAAAATTTTATTAACTAAAATAAATTACTATTAATATTTAAAAAATAATGTTAATAAATTTTTAAATTAGATTATTGAATTTTATTTAAAAAATAGATAAGGGAGGTGTTATTTAACACCTGAGTTCTTGTAAATAGTAAGCATCCCCCTCTATATCAGAAATACAACTATCACACATTATACGTATATACTATCCCTAAATCAGATGATAAATAACGCTTCCCTAACATATAAAGCATTTTAGAGTTTTAGTCTAATATATATTTATCTAGATTAAGCTATTTAGCTACTAATTATTTTGTTTTAATACTATTATATTATATCAATTAATACTGTATATGAATATTTTAAATTATTAGGTTTGATTAAAGTTAATATGGTTTTATTTTAACTAAGAATAAAAAGCAGTAAATTATAATATAAATAATTTATTAAAAAACAGATACTATATAGTAAGATTTAACTTTTAATTTACTATTTGAAAAATTGTATATAAAACAGCATACAGTATATTTATTTATTTACTTCACTTTAATAATAAAATAATATTTTATTTAATCTAACAATTAACTATTCAAGTCTGTATATTAAAATCTAACAAAATTATTTTTTACTTAAGTTAAGTAAATAAAAAAATCTTATTAATTAGCTATTTATTTTTAATACGTATACGTAAAGTATAAAAATTAATACGTATACGTATATACTAATTTATTAAATAATTTATTTTAAACTTTATTACAAGCCTATTACGTAGTAATAAAAAAAAAAAATTTTATTATAAACAGTAAACAAATTAATTTTGTGTTTGTTATTTTTATATAGAATTAAAATTTTCGAAATAATGAAGCATCTGCGCTTTTATTCGATCACCTGCGTATTATTTCGAATACGCCCATATGCGATTCAAAAAAACTCTATTATTACTATTCTACGTATAAATTTCGTTGATACGTATGAGGTGCGCGTTATTTCGAAAGTTAAAATACTTGTCTATTTTTAGAGAGCTCAATTTTAGAAATTGCTCCCTATTTCGAGAAATTAACGGATAACACGTAGCTGTGTAAGTACGTACGTACGTACGAATGTAAGTAGGTATCAGTATGACAATCTTATAATATATACGTATATAATATATATATCTATATATATTGTAATATATATATATATATATATATATTGTAATATATATATATATATATATATATTGTAATATATATATATATAATATATATATCTAATATACATATAGTAACACTGAATTTAAAAAAATGTACTAGGCAAATCGAATGCCTAAATTAATTTTTATACGATCACATGATATAAATTAATAAAGACCTAACGAAAACTTAGTGACAACCTATTTCACGATTGTTGGCCAGAATTATAGGTAAAAAAAAAAACGCATTAACGTTAGTTAATGACTCAATGACAGTAAATACAGTATCATCTGATTACACGCATAGAATAAATAAAAGAGCAAGTATTTTCGTTGTAGGACTTTGAAAAAACTTGTATTACTTGTCAACAGTTGACATACCTAATATTTTAAATTTGATGTACATGTGACATAGGACAAATTTTGAAAACAATAGGTATATGCAAAACCCATTATCATTCATTTTTAAAATATGTTTCATTTGATGTCATTACGTTTATTTTGTGCATCCAACACACTTTTTTTTACCACACACGGGACTTTTTATTTTTATACGTATATCGGCTTACTAAGAATATTTTTTAGTATGATCGTAGATTTTTTTATTAATGCATCACCCATAGAATGCAACGCAATATACAGTATATCAGTTTTTAACATTTAACATGTTACATTTTTTTTTTTTTTGACTACTCATACAGTAGGATGCAACGTATTTTTTTAATATTTAACATGTTACATTTTTGATAAATAATCCACCTTACATAATTTTTTAAGAAAGTTACCAATCAATAAAACGTGGCAATCAATGTCTTTTTAACATAGTTAATTAAGGCATAATCATATGGAAAACCTAAACATGATTTTCATTGTTAAAATCAATTTTTTTTTATATATGATGCATATATATACGTATACATAAATTAGATTTTTAGTAAAAATGATTTTAAAGAGATTTACTCATTAACTCGTATAATTATAGGATTATAAAATTCATAAAAGATCAAACATTTTTTTTAAAAAAAATATCCTTACATAACCTTAAAGATTAAAAAGTAGATAATATTATTTTGGACGGACCGGAATTGCCCGAAAGGAAAAGGATAATTCTATTAACCAGTCGGGATACGTATCATACAACTCATTTCCATAATTTAATTTTTTTTTTTTTATGCAGAGAAGTATGCAGAGAATTGTTTGTTTTTATATAAAAGCTTGTACAAAAGTTACAAAAAAGTTACAGAGCGGGTATTACATGTATGTATGTATGTATGTATGTTATGTATGATTTTTGTTACAAGATTTAACTAGGTAGTTAGTTTGATAAAAACTTGATGAAAATCGAGTATTTACATGAGTAATACCAGTTGCTGAATAATAAACCTGCTAATGCATGTTATGTAAATATTTGATAAATTGGAAGAACGAATAAGATTTACAGGGGTTGCCTTATTTAAAGTACGAATAGGATGCTTTGATTATCATAACCTATTATTAACCTAAAGAGAAGAACTTAAGAATTCTTTAAAGAATTTATATACGTACAAGTTACATATATATATATATATGTATATATATATAGATTTATTTATTTATTTAAATAACTGATGAATCAAGAATTTAGTAATTTGATACACGGAAATTTTTTGAATCGTATCGTATCATATATAATACGTAATATAATAATCATAAAAAATGAATCAAAATTTTTACAGCCAACGAGAATTACATTTTTCATTGACTTATCAGCATAGGCGCTTAAAATTTTTTTTTCGATGCTTTTGTATGATACTGCTTTTGCATGATGCTTTTGTATGTAATGTAAATCTAAATCTTGGTATATATAATATCCAATGAATCATAAATTATCATAAATTATCATAAGGTATGTCGTGTAATCCAATTTAATTAAGAGAAATTATTAAAAGCATGTTTATGAAAAAAATGATTCATCTCGTGTAAATTAAAAATTGATTTCCTTCGGTACTTTCCTGATAAAATTATTAATTGTGAATTACGCCTTGTTAATTACTTATTATTACAAAAGATTTTTCCTCATTTTATTTACTTTTATGGCAATTACCGTATACAGTGTATGCTAATAAAAACTCTGTTTAATAAATTTCAAAATAGAGTCAAGATTCTTATCATTTCTGATCAAAATGATCAAAAAAAATGATCAAAAACGATCAGAAATGATCCGAAATGATCAGAATGTGAATAATCTTTACATATATAATGAATCACGAAACTGACACGCGTTTATGTAACAAATTAATTATTGGAAAAGAAAAGAAAAATCATAAAATTGAAAATTTAAGGATCATTGCGCATGATGACCATTCATATAACGCGTTTTAAGTTTACAATCAATAATTGTAATTATCTTAAATCGGATATTTCATAGTCAAGTTTCGGTAAATAAAAATGGTTATATCCGAACAAAATATTTTTAATTCATGTGATTCATTTATCGTTGTAAAAAAATTACCGATTCTGCGGTAATACATAGTACGAAATTATTTTAAATAACGATAATAAATTTTTTAATTTTTTTTTTCTATTAATATGCTTAATGCTATTAATATTATTAATATTATTCTATTAATATATTAATTTACACATGTAGTGTACATACTTTCGTGCGTATCTTCGGTTAATAGTTAAAGTTATCTTTATGATATGTTACTAGTATGTTACTAGTATGTTACTAATAATTCAAAGGACAGAAAAACAAATGACCAAAATAATAAAACATCAAATTAGCCACATGTCAACAAAAATGCACTTCAACGTATAAACTGCATATACAGCATATATCGATATATCAGGTATATACTGTAATAACTTTAATTAATTAATTAAATTCATAACATTTATTTATTACTAAATACCTAATCGTAACTTTAAAAGGTTAACAGAATTTTTTTATTTTTTTTTGTTAATTTTGCTAATAAATAATACAAAGATTAATACAAAGATTAATACAAAGATAAATATATGTTAATAATATATATTAATAATATATACTAAACAATATATATTAATAATATATACTAAACAATATATATTAATAATATATACTAAACAATATATATTAATAATATATACTAAACAATATATATTAATAAAATCTTAAGAAATGATAAACATGCCAAAAATATTACAATTTTTTTTTTTTTGGTTTAACATAGATAGGGTTACGTTATCGCTATCGGTGATTAACATTAAACACTACATTTAGTTATAAACTAATATTTTTAAATATATTATGGTGATGATGATGGTGTAATTGTTTTTTGTTTAAATATTGTTTTAGGTATTTTCCATGTTCAGATTGTTCAGATTATCTAAGGACGAGACTACCCGAAAGTACTTTTTGACAAATTCCAAATCAAGTAAATTAAGTAAATCAAGTACATAGTTTTTTTAGGAATATTTAGGAATACTAGTTTTTTTTTTTTAATTAAACCTAACGATCTACTCTTGTATAGAGTTATATATTGTTTATTATTATTTACAGATATTTATGAAACACAAATAAAACATTGGCAAATAGAAAATTAGTGAAAGAAAGAAACGTATCACAATGAACACTAAAATGAATAGAAAGGGAATAGAGAGGGAAACATCGGATGTGACCTTGTATTTATTTTAAATCAAATTGTATCACTATTGATATAAAAATGTCTGATCATCTTTGCAATTTATATATCTCAAATAAATTTAACGTTTTTTAACTGGCAAGATTTTTTTGTGAAAAACGCCAAATCTCAACAATGACGAAACATTTGTAACGTTAAAAAGACCTTTTTTTTTCTTTTTACCACGACATTGAAATTGATAGGTAGTAGAAATTAGATGATGCAGAAATTTGTACGCATGATCGTTCATAAATGCGTTATTTGTATTACTTAATCTGATTAAAAAAGTAATTTAAGATTGGTTGGCTTTAACTTATTTTTACTTTATTATTGTTATTAACAAAAGAAAAAGGTTACGGCTGATGAATTATTGTTCATTATTAAAAATTATTTACAGCGTTTACACTATTAATTACTATTAATTGATATTAATTGATATTAATTGATACGTATTAATTGATATTAATTGAGATTTAAAAAAAGATTGATGATAGATAAACTTTTTTCTTTTGAAGATCCAATCTATATCTGATCTATTTAAAGTTTTATTAAGTAATTTGTAACAATATTATTACGTAACGTAGTACTGTTCTGTAGCTTATATACAATTATGCACGTGATTTACAGTTTTTTTTTGACACTTTTTTATTCAACTTTATTATTAAGTACGTATTAACTTTACGTACGTACGTACGTACTTTTGCTTACCTGTTACTTTACATACATGTAAATCAATTAGCTTCTTAAATATTCTCATAATCGATCTAATATTAAGGGGAAAAAATTGAGGCGCATAAATTTTACTTTATTATTTATTTGTTTACTTCAATTTTTAAAAAAAAACAAAAGTATTACAACCAATCATCGCGTAATTTTCTGTGGCGATTTGATTGATGCCGTGTGATCATGTTAAAAGGACAAATCATGTCTTGTAACTTGTTATTCGGACTCAACATTATTTGGGGTTCCCATAAATGTTCTTTTTTTCTTTTTAATCTTTTAGTAAGACGACAGAGCAACATTCCTGATAAGGTAAAGTTTCCTTACCTTCTCCTTTCCCTGTTTGATACTCAAGAACAATTAACTTCATTATTTCTGTATTTCGTTTTCGTTTAAACAAAACACTGTAGAAAAAAATTTCCACGCCACAAAAAAACTGTTTTTGAATCTTTTGAAATTTTAGAATTTGTGCTTACGATCTACTAATACCAGATACTGTTTATACTCTCATTGTTTTTTGAAATTGACGAAACATTCTAATTTTCCAAATATTCTTACGTACGTATATCTGTATATGCGAGAAAAAAAAGAGTTTTAAACTTTTCTCATATTTGGTATTGATCTACTTTTTTTTTATGCCAACTCCTTTTCACTAAACTTATTAGTCCGATTTTCAACTTTTATCCTTTCTTTGTGACTATTTATTCACTATTTATGGAAATTATGTGGCTAAAAGTTTATTAGGCACAATGCATAAAAGTACAATGGCAATTTTTATTTCCAAATTTGTCATTATATAACTTTAAATTTTCGTGTAGGGCTTCTAATTTTAATTACATTAATAATTCTAGGTTAGGATTATACTGTATATGATAAAAAAAATTTAAAAACAACTATTACAGCATTTACTATTCCAGTTATTAAGAAACATTACTATATACCTATTTGTTTCATCTTCTTGACCCCGGATTTACATTGCATTTGATTGATTACCGCCCTCACGATAATAATAATACCACGCTCCGACCACCATCTCTTTTAACCCTGGTTCGTTCCATACATGGTTAAATTAATCCAATTTTTGGCTTTTTTTACCGGTTTTTTCTTTTTTTCAGTACAATCGATCCAAAAAAAAGTTTAAAATACCGGATCGTTTAGGATGAGTCCGGTTTAACTATATTTTTCTCTCCGCCCAATACTATAAAAAAATATTTGTTATTTGAAAAAAAAAAAATATTCAATTGAACTATATAGGGAACGATTTTGTTTTATAAGTTATTTATTATATTACACCAATACGTAATTTCATAATAAAAACGCCAAGAAATTTTACCAATAGTATTTTATCTTTTTTATCGTTATGCAAATGCATTTAATGACTTTAAAACGGAGACACAAAATTCTCGGTATCAAGACGCAATGTTATGTTTGGTTTCAGTCATTTTTTAATACAGTAAATATTTGTCGCTTCGATTTGATTTGATATGATATATAAATTTCTCTATCATATCTTATCTTATTGTACTTATTATTATCTTACGATTCTACAAAAAAAAAATATATTTACGATGCTGTATATGCTGTATGATAAAATGATATAATTTTATAAATTTTTTTATAAATTTTTTATTATTTTAAAATTTCGATCTGCCTGCCCGACTTTCTTATTTTTTTTATTCTAAATTTCTCTGTGTTCAATTTTCACGTTAGATTTTATCCAAAATTAGAATCTTAAAATCATGTTGTACTTTTTCCGGTAATTAATAATTCTTCAAACTTGATAAACATGATGTTTCCCGACAATACAATCACCAAGAAATTGGTCTATTGTCATAATTTTGCAAATCATATACTATTATTCCATATTCGTGATTATTTCTCATGGAATTCGTGTACATCTAAATTATGGAACCAATTAAAATTTTCCTTTTTTTTTCGCCCGAATAACAAGCCGACTGTGTCCACGTCAACAAGGAGTTTTTTAAATGAACAGGAATGGTCAGTTGTTGACGTATGTAATACAATTTTAGATAAAAATACAAAAAAAGGGGTCTTTTTCAGGAGTATTTACCTTCTGCCATGGATTTCTTAAAATGACTAAAGAAGCAAATGGGATTGGATAATGAAAAATGAATGTATTAAAACGTTGTTAAAGTTTTTTTTTGAAAGCCTTGTTTTATCGTCATAATAATGTAAACTTTAAATTTCATCCACTCGGACAATATGAAATTCGGTGCTTTCCTAATCCATTTTTTTGGCAACGGCATCATCCGTATCACCGTACGTGACTCCTGCTTGGTGTTACCTACTACTTTTTACCTCTTGAACATACAGTACTGTACTGCTGTACTGCAGTAGTAGTAAAGATTATCATAATTTCTTTAATTCAAAAATCAAATTTAAATTTAATTGTTGTCTTTATCTTTACTATCGCTACGTATATATTTTAAAAGCAATTTGGTATTGTTTATTGCTAATTTTAAACATCCTATAAAATTATAATTCTTTAATTAACCAATTATAAACAATTATAATAAATTATTTTATATTATCTGAAATATAAATACTATAGTAATTTAAATTTATCTTTACAAAATAATCTTTATTATAAATATTTGTACTAGTTAAACTTATTAATAATTTTGCAAACTAAACTTGCAAATTTATATATCAAATTATATTACAAAAATATATTATTGTAAACACTTTTTGAAAATTTGTATAAAGCTAAATCTATAAAATATTAAGCTAAAAATTTTTTTAAATCTATATCTTTTAAATAAAAAAATTTTATATTATAATTTTTAAATTAAATTTAAATTTAATAATAAAAACCTCTATTAGGAAGCTACTGGAAATCAGATGATTTCTATCTCTTAAGAGGCTACCCCCACCTACTCACATTTGATATCTTATTAGTCAATTAAATTGTACAAAAAATTTATATATTAATTAATAAAATTTTTTAATATTATATAACTTTTGATCTACTAAACCAATTTAAATAATTTAACTACCAAAATGATCCTCTTAATGAGACAATTCTAACAAGTCTAAAAGTATCAAAATCTAATTACTAAATCCTAAGATTGATATAAATTTGTATACTATATACTATATATTACTATATATAGTATTATAATAAAATTTACTAAAAATTATCAAGCTTTAACAAACTTTAAAGTTATAAGTGTTGAGTAAACTATCTTTTATTTAAAGAAAATAATAATAATAATAATAATAAAATAACCAATTTGTATAATAGAATTTAAATTCAATAGCATTTTAAATACTATAAAAAGTTATTAATAGGCAATAAGGTTTGAGGAATTAAATCTATTAGTTAGTTTGTACAAATTAGACTTAGTAATTACTTGCTCTTTACAAGAATTCTTAGTCACTAAAACTTAGAAATATATCAGAAAAAGAAGTACTAACAACCAGACCATCAATAGCTATATGTAGCCTTTAAATTCTGAATAATATAAATTAGTATTTTGCCAAAATACTATTTCTAAAATTAGCTTTCACTTTATATTATTCTAAGAAAAAAAAAAATTTATTAAAAGAAAAAATAAAACATAAAACAAACAAAGAAAAGAAATAATTTTAATAATTGTCTGAAATAAAATGACAGACCTTTAATTTCTATATATAGTGATACAAAAGTTACTTTCTTGATGTATCGCATCTTAAAATATCAAAAAAGTCACTTTGCATTTTCCGTTTGTCCGCTATGATACAAAAGTTACTTTCTTGATGCATCAAATATTATTGTCTTTAGAATTAAGTGTTTTTAATAAAGAAAACTTTTTTTTACTAAATAAATATCTTTTCAAGCTTTAAGTAAAGTTGTAAAGGAGTTTCTTGTGATCAAATAGTAGTTAAACTGTTAAAATTAACTTGGTAGATCACGATATATAAGTACTTTAGTCTTTGCAACTATATGTTTCTTCTTTATAAATAAAAAAGAAAACATATAGTTGCGAAGACTAAAGTACTTATATCTCGTGATCTACTAGGCCAATTTTAACGTTTTAATTGCCATATTGATCGCAAGAAACTCCTCTACAACTTTATTTAGAGCTTGAAAAGATGTTTACTTAGTAAAGAAAAAAGTTTTCTTTGGAAAACTCCAGATTTCAAAAAGGCAAAATTTATATAGCAAAAAATTAAAATTGAGTTCTAGACAAACAATGCTATGTATTTACTTAGTAATATTAAAATAAGAATAGATAAGTATGATTTTATTAAAAGAAATTAAAATAACAAGAGAATTGTCTTTTTAGAAGAGCAAAAAGCTATTCTTTTTATAGCATTTTAGCCTAATATTTTATTGGTTTTAAAACTACCATGTGTTGCAGCAATATGCCAAAAAACTTAAAGAGAAAGTTTTAAGAACTCTTCAATAAATATCTAGAAAAGAAAAGAAATATTAGCTAAAATATATTACTCAAGGAATTCAAGAAGAATATTTTAAAAAAAAATTTATCTTCTCTAAAAAAAAACTGAAAGAAGAAAAAGAATAATAAGGATGTGTTCACAGAAACAAACCACATTATATATTTAAGAATATGCCAAAGAACTTAGAGAGAAAATTTTAAAAATCTTTCTATAAATATCTAAAAAAGAAAAAAATATTAGCTAAAATATATTACTTAAAGAATTCAAGAAGAATATTTAAAAAAAATTTATCTTCTCTGAAAAAAAACTAGAAGAAGGAAAAAAAGTAATAGCAATGCATTTATAAAAAAAAAAAACCACATTATATGTCCTGAGAATATGCCAAAGAACTTAGAGAGAAAGTTCTAAGAATCTTTTAATAAATGCCTAGAAGTAAAAGAATATTAGCTAAAATATATTACTTAAAAAATTCAAGAACAATATTTAAAAAAAAAATTTATCTTTTCTGAAAAAAAACTAGAAGAAGAAAAAAGTAATAGCAATACATCTACAAGAAAACAGAACACATCATATATTCCAAGAATATGCCAAAGAACTTAAAGAAAAAGTTCTAAGAACTTTTCAATAAATGCATTATTCAAGAAATTCAAAAAGAATATTTAAAAAAAAATTTTATTTTCTCTAAAAAAAAACTAAAAGGAAAGAGTAATAGCAATGTGTCTACATAGAAACAAAACACATTATATATTCCAAGAATATATTAAAGAACTTAGAGAAAAAGTTCTAAGAACTCTTTAATAAATGCCCAGAAAAAAAAGAATATTAACTAAAATATATTATTTAAGAAATTCAAAAACAATATTAAGGTGTAGTAACTTAGTGTAGTGGTTTAGTTATCACTCTCTCCAAGTGGCAAGTATAGAGTTCAAATTCCACAGACAACAAATTTTGGAAAATAGGCTTGCGTTATAGTTAATGGTTATCGATTATCAATTGAATCTTGAATTAAATTTGCAATCTCAATTGCACTATCTAGTAATAGAAGCTTTGGTGCAATAAATTTGAGGAACTGGAATAACTGAAAACCTATTTGGAAAGTTCCTAGTTAGAAGTAGCAGTAATCTTTGACAGTACTATATGAGGGCTGAATTTGAACTGGGGCCCAAGATTGGAGAACCAAATGACCAAGTTCTAATAGCGAAAGATACACTAGCTAAACTGCCAGGTTCTGTTATACCAGAGAAAAAGGGCATATACTTTGAAAGTATGGACCAAGATAAGGGTGTCTTTTAGACACCTAAAGCCTAAGCAGACTGACTCTTCTGAGTTGCTAACTAGAAGTAAGGAAGTAACTGATAGAGAATCTAGATAAGAAGATAGTTAGAATGTGGATACTGAGATTTGTTATAAATCTATACAAGAGCAGAAATAGATAACAAGTCTAATTAGGAAAGTTGTGGCTTGAGATATGAATCAGGTTATAGCAGCATTTATAAAGGGGTAGCTTGAGATATGAACTTGGTAATAGTAGCACAACAGGTACTAGTTAGATGCAGAAGTTTAATAGTTAGCTCTGACTCTGAGTGCATGAGTTAAGCTATAGCAGAAGGTTACTAAAGTTTGGGTAAATACATGGATAGAATATATACTCTAGCAAAAAGTTAGTCACTGGTTTTAGATTTGAGGCTTATAGTAAAAACTTCAATACAAAAACTTTAAACTTTTATTGTGCTAAAGTTTTTTAATAATTTTAAAAAATTTTTTTAACAAAGCTAATAAAACAAATCTCAAATTAAATATTTTACTTAGAAAATATATAGCTAAAATCAATATTTAAAATTTTATTGAAAAAATTTAAAATTTAAAAAAGTTTGCAGGCAAATTTGGCTGCAAAACAATTTAAGGGATATATTTATATTTTTTTTGCTTTTTTATATTATTCTTCATATTTTATATTTAAATTATACAAACATAATTGAATAAGTTACTTTATTTATTATATATATTTTCTATAAAATATATACATATATAATATATAAATTATTTAATAAAAAAAAAAATAGTAAAAAAAATATAAAGTAAAAGGGGTATTATGACACAGTACTAATTATGATACACACGTAATATCTCATGACTAGAGGTTATATCTGGTCAAAAAATAGGCATTCGAATATTTATTTGTTTAATTATTTTACTATTCGAATATTCATTAGAAAATCCCAATAAACATTTGAATATTCAATAAATATATTTATTAAATATTAATTTTATATGTGAAAAGCATATAAATTTTTTTTTTGTTTTTTTTTTAACTCTTTGACGGTCTTGCCAAAGCTCCTATATAACTTTATTTATTTAATCAATCACAGTAAAACTATTTTCAACTAAACTAAGTTTTTAAATTGCAAGCTTGACATCTACCGGCTGCATAAAATGTGTCCATTAATGACTCGTCACACTATCTTGTATACAAGTTGGATAGACCTTGTTAGCCTATCAAGAGCTAATTCCTTCAATTCTTCTTTTTTTACTAAGAGCAAAAGAAAGTAGTGATGTTGTACCAAACTACAAAACCACTAATTATTGAAACAAAAAAGAACTATATCTAAAAAAAACAAAATAAATGAAAAGAAAGTTTTAAGAGGAAATGAAAAAAGGAAGAAAAGAATATATAAAAAAAGAAAAACAAAGAGAAAAGCCCAAAAGGCTAACAAGGTAGGGTGCTACCTCTATCAAAAAGCAGCCAAGCAACCCGAAAGTTGCTACAAACAAAGAAAATACACTATTATAACCCATGCCAAGTTAAAGTAAAAATTATATAACAACTACAACCATTATATATCTCAATTGTACAGCCAAGCTTTAATGTAAATCTTCCAACTACTGACCAAATTCAGATACTTCTTTAACCTGAGACCCAATTCAAGTTATGTAAAGTACCTGATCCAAGTCACGTGGAGTAATGCTGTATCTTTTGATAAACAAGACATGTCAGTTGTAATATACCGAGTCCATCCGAATTTGGATGTAAACAATGCCAATCTTTTGGAGGGGGTAAGCCAAATTCCCACTTTTTGTCGAAATTTTTGGAAGAAAGGCAGGAAGTCGAAAATAAGTAATAGAGGAGTCACTTGAGATGAAAAAAGAGTGTAGCTTCAGAGCAATAAATAATTTGTTGTTTCTCTAGTATTTTTTTTCGAAGTAATGATCTAAAAGCTTCATTGACGATACCAGTTCTGATCTGCCCGCCACTAAGATTTTTTATACAAGGGCACTCCTGCCAGTTATCTTGTATAATAATGCTCTTGGCTTGCATGCCAAACGTCTCTTGTAGAGAAGTCCCCTGTAGTAGTAGGTTGACCTCTAGACAAACCACCAGTAGGCTACAAATTTTTCTATTTTTTGTTAGTGAGAATTTTGGTCCAAGTGATCGTCGAAAAGAGTACTTTGTAACTTTTTTTGAAGAGCATATAAATTTGAATATTCACTGAATATTTAATGAATATTTTTTGTAGTTTAGACATATTTGAATATTCACTAAATCCTTTTTGTAGCTTAGTATGATCTATACGTAACAATATATATGATATATAAATTTGAATATTCATATAGCTTAGGCTTTAATATAAAACTCTTTATTTGTAATGTCATATAAGATCTCTTAGAATACTAATACCAAAAAGACAGTATAGAGGCTTAAGTTTCTTTTAGCTTCTTTTAATAAGACTTGTATTAAATACTATACCCTTTTTATTATAATTAGATCACATTCTTTTATTATACTATATATATGTGATCTGAATATATTTAATAAGGCTTAAAGTAAATTATTTTTCTCTTATGTAATTATTTAATTGCTTGTAAATATTAAACATTATTTTATTAAATTGCATCGAAAATAGATTTTACCAATAATACTAGCACAAATTTCTTTTTAAAGCAAATATATACTTGTAGATGACTTAACTTTATTTATTTAATTTTAAGTATAATTTATTTATTTATAATAAATATATAATTTGTTTAATATATGATTTAAAACATAATTCTAACTATATAGTAAATATAATTTTATTCAAAAAATGTTCAATTTTTAATAATTGGTCTATGAAATTTAATACACAAAAAAAAATCTACTTAATAATAAGTTATAAAGACACATAATTATATAATTAATTATTTATCTCTTTTACTGTAAGATATTTGGTTTAATATAAATTTCATCAAGTTTATTATTATTTTGTTTTAAAAACAACATGTGTTCAAATAACTTAGGCTTTAACATTGTCTTTCTAATAGTCATCATATTATTTGTATTGCTGAAAAGTCGCTTACTTGAAGTTGAGGTTATAGGTATTGTGAGGTATTGTCTTGCAAGCTTGTTAAAAATAGAAAAGAAGATTTTTTGGAAATTTTACCAATTAAAGGATCTAACATATAATGGATTTTGGATAAAAAGAAGTAATGATTAAGCTTATTTAACTCTTCAGAAGCATCTTGTATAAAAACTGTTTTAAAAAATAATTTTTGATAAATCTGACACTGCCCTTCTTGATTGTCTTGATTTTTATAAGGATTAACTGGTTTATCAGATAGTATAGAATATTGATGAGAAGATTTAATATCATTATACTTATTATAAAGAGCAGTCTCAACTTGGCATTTCTGAGTTGATGCTGCAAATTTTAATTTTTTACATCTTGAATCAAGAAGGCAAGCAAGGAGTATATTACTGTCAAATAAGTTTCAATAATATAAAAATGCATTATATAATGTGCTTTTAATTTTTTGTTTTATATTTTTAATATTAGTAGGTATATTTATCTTGATTTTTCTTTTTTTAGTATCTTCTTTTTTCTCTTCTTTAGCATCAATAAATCCAATATTGTTATCAAATGTGAGATCATCTGTTTCAAAATCTACTTCACTTAATTTTTTATCAAAGTCAGAATTACTTAGATTTCTTATTAATGAAAAAATAGATAAGAGTATATAAGAAATTGTAATATATTTAAAACTACCAAGCTTTTCTGTAGTTTTAAAGAAAGGTTCTAAAATATCAACAAGTTTTCTTATTAAATCCTATTCATTTTTGGTTAATTAAATTTCTTTAATCTTTTTGCATCTCTTCAAGCTTCTGGAATACCAGTGATAGTTAATATTATTATGACAATATTGATTGTATTCTTAATTAGCAAAAGACGTTCCCAAGCTAAAAAAGATGAATTTTAATGGGTGGACACATCCATTTTTACACGAAGATAAGTAGAGATTTTTTTAATTATCTATTATAAAAAAATAATTTAGTTATTTGTATAGAGAATTAATTAAAAAATTACATTATATCTTTATCTAAAATCTTTAATATTTTTTGAGCTTCTTTGAGTCATTCATTTTACTTTGATGCTATAAAGAAGTTAATCAACTATTTAGCTCTTACTACAAGTACTTCAGCAGGCATTAGGCCTTTTTCGACAATGAGTTGCAAAGTGTGGACTATATATAAAATTCTTACAACATCAATTATTCTGTTAATTGCTACTTTCATATTACTTCTATTGTTACTTGTGATTGCATATACTTTTCTAGTAAGACCCCAATTAGCAATTGTATTTTCTAATATTTTTTTGAATAATATCAGCAGTATGTAAATATTTGACATAAGTTAAAGAAAGTAATATTTTATAAATTTTGAATTAAGAGTCAATCCATAAACAGGTAACACCAAGATACTCTTGTTTGTTGCAACTTGTCTACATGTCCATAGTAAGTGAACAAGTTATGACAGTATTTTGTAAATTGTTTAACATATTTTGAGTATACTAATTATACAATTTATAAATTATTTGTTTGATGCTTTTTTTATTAGGTATATTAAATATTGGATCCAATTCCTTTACGAACTCACAAAAAAATTGGCTTAATACAAGACTAATTGGTTAAGTACTACAAATAATAAATTTAATGAGACTCATAATAAGTTTATTATTTTTTAATTTACTATGAGGGTATATATTTTTTACAAAAAAGTCAATTTTTTTTTGTATCGTCTATGTAAAATAAAAAATTTTTTATTTAAAATTAATTATTAATTTAATTATTTATCAGTATTAAATATGTGGACCTAATAAAATTACTTGATTTTAGATATCAAGCAATATGATTAAATTCACACATTCGAATTTTCAATAGTTATTTATTACTTTGTTATTATTATCATTTTGTCCAGATAAACCAGGCCCATTTTGTGTAATATCATATAAATTTAAGAAATGAGATATTAAATTTGACATTAAGCTACTTGAAACTTTTAATTGTGAATTATAACTTTTATCTAAATCATTTAATATATTATAAATACCATATATAACTTCAATATTAATTTTTTTATTATCAAGATTTTGAACAGTTTTTATTGTTTTTTTTTCTTCAAAATATTTCTATACCCAGCTCTGTTTTCTTGAGCTACCCTTTTGACCTAATTTAGTTTTTTTGATAGTAGGTATATTAGAAGCTTCATTATCACTTTTTGCACTTGTACTTCTAGTTTCTAATACTGGGCTATTTGATCTTGTAATAGAGTCAGCAATTGATTCATCGTAGTGGTCTAGTCGTCACTCTCTCCAAGTGGCAGGTCTAGAGTTCAAATCCTACGGACGACGAAT
>CAJVPY010000171.1:0-32778 GCA_910591965.1 Dentiscutata erythropus | reverse complement strand
ATATAAAAATTTACACCATGATTATAGAGCTTCTAATCTAATTCTAAAGCCAAGTAGAGTAGCAAAAAATAATATATATTTTATATATAATAGTGAACCCCATAAGGCCCATGAGGACGATTCAGAGTATTCTTTTTTACATCTTAAGTCTGCTCGCCTCCCCTGCTGCTGCTTGTCAAGGCTTGGTGGGTGCTAAAATATCTTTAGAAAATGTTTCTTTTACTATGTAAACTTCTTTGCAAACAATACTATTGTTTGCAAAGAAGTTTACATAGTAAAATAAATATTTTTTAAAGATATCTTAGCATTCACCAGGCTGATTTTAACACTTTAACCATCATTAGATGCATTTTGACAAGCTTTACAAAAGTTTTTTAAGTTAGAAAGATGATTAACTTAGTATTAAAAAAGTTTTAAATGTGCATGCCACATTTGGAAACCCCAATTTTTATAAGTAATTTGAGTATAATCACTCTCTGGTTGACTAGTAGATCACCATTTACTGTAAATTAGTAGCTATTAAAAAAATAAAATAAATAAATTATACTATAATACTGTATTATATATTATTTATTTTAGTTTTAATTATTATTATTGCAAATTAGGTTTAATTTTTATTGTTGCAAATTAGGTTTAATTTTTATTGTTGCAAATTAGTTTAAATTTTTATTAAAATTAAATTATATACAATATATTAATTTGTAATTTTTAAAAAATTGGGTAAAATTTTATTATACTATGTAGTTCAATATATATCAACTTTTAGTAAAAGTTCAAACTACAGTAGCAAATAATAAATAATTTTCATACGTATGATTTTAAAATAATAATTAAAGTTATACTACTTATGTTTTTTATTGGATTAAAGTAGAAAATCCTACTAACAATTTTGATTCAAAAAATTAACGTTCCAATATAAATATATAAATGTATAAATTAATAAATTATTATTTCTAAGCAACAAAACTTTAAGTAAAAATATTATACAGAAGTAAAAACAAAATCTTTTTTTTTTTTTTTACATGTAATATTTCAACAATCGCAAAATGCTATAATAAATTATTTGAATTTAAAAAAAAAAAAAAAAAAAAAAGATTATAGCGAAGGTTGCCAATAGATACACCTTTCTAAATAAAATAGTTAAATGAAACAAATTGAATAATTTTATAAGCATAATAAATATAATTATTGAATATAAATGCGTATAGCCGATTTTTTTTCCTGACGACAGATGACACACCTATCGACAGCCTCTACACAAGTGCCGCATAGAGCCATATGATAACAAGGAAAAATTGCATGAGTGATTGACTCAGAGAAACATACTTTACACTTATGAGTTGCAGAAATACGTTCTTCACGTTCTTTCTCCCATGATGATTTCAGATTATCACGCTCCTTTGAAACATCAGTAATGTGACATTGAAGTTCCATGACTTTTTTTTGACAAGATTGCTTCATTCCAGATTCTGATTCGCATTTTGAACGATAATGTTCAAGACGAGAGGCGAAATAATTCGCCTTTGATTCAAGAAAAGTTTTATCGGCTTCAAGCTTTGTAATCTTATCCAAAAGATCTTTGTTACTTGCCTCTAGTTGCGAAACATAATCAGAAAGTTCATCATTATTTTTTAATAAACTTTGATGTGAAGAAACTGAATGAGAATCAGGAGGATCGTCGCGAATTGGAGAATGGAGACGGGATTTACAGCCATTAACATTTGCATCTTGCGAGGAATCTTTTTCATTTCCTGAATGCCGAATTGGAGAATGGAGACGGGATTTACAGCCATTAACATTTGCATCTTGTGAAGAATCTTTTTTATTTCCTGAATAATTATCTAAATCTTTTTCATTTCCTGAATGATTATCGAAATCTTTTACATTTCCTGAATTATTATCGAAATCTTTTACATTTCCTGAATCTTTTACATTTGAATGATTATCGAAATCTTTTATATTTCTTGAATGATTATCGAAATTTTTTACATTTCCTGAATGATTATCGAAATCTTTTACATTTCCTGAATGATTTCTTGAATGATTATCGAAATCTCTTCCATTTACAGAAAATTTATCTAAAACTTTTCCATTTCCCGAATAATTATCTAAAACTTTTCCATTTCCTGAATGATTATCTAAATCTCTACCATTTACTGAATGATTAATATTTTTATTACTAATATAACTTTGACGATTTTTAGCATTAAAATTAATTATAGAACCTCTTGGATCAATATAAAGTTGATCAGAAGAACCATTCTTTGAATCAATTGAAGAAGTAGATTTGATATTTGTAGATTTTTCAGCTTCAGGTTCAACAAGACCGACGGTAATTTGTTTTTTAAACATTTGATGAGTACAACCTTTTGGTTTTTCGAAAGCAACTTGATCTGCATAAACATGCCAAGTACATTTTGGTCTTGCACCATCGATAAGATAATTACGACATACAAACATAAGTCGCCTATCACGTGAAGAAAATCTCATTACCACAGGAACTCCGCAGAAACAAAGAGGAGGAGGAGGATGACCCAAGGAATAATTATTACGTTTTCTAAAGTAAGCACAAAAAGTGAAATTGAAAAAAGAACAAGTGGATAATTCTGAATGGAATGGATTGATTCGATCAGGATTATCAAAGAAAATATCCCAAGTGTCTTTATGAATATGAAATCCGCAAATTGCTGGCCTGCTTGATTTTACGGAATTTTTGGAAGGTTCATTATCCTATGTAGTTAAGAAACGGTGATCAAATATTATTTAAATAAAAATTTTCTTAAGTATTTATAGACGATATAAATGTTTCTACAAAGAGAATGATTTAAATACGTGTTTAATTAGCAAAATTTAACAGGTATTAAAGAATTGTTTATGGGGGGGACTTATAAGTGATAAAACTACAAATATATATATATTATATTATCAAGTCTAATAATAACTTGTAAAGTTCTAACTTTTACCTAGAAAATAAATTTTACCTTTTTATTTGAAGTAGAGTTATCATCATAGGCCTTCATCCAAAAGTTTTGATGCATGTTCGCGCATTCATAAATTAAACCAAATTCTTCAGAGTACGCAGGTGAAGCCGGTTTTTTACAGAAACAATATGGAGTGTCACGTATTCTGCTTAAACGTGGGGCCATTTTAGAAATTTTTATAAATTCTTATAGATTATAGATCAGTGTAGTTGTAATTCTTTTTCGACAGTATATAGAATATATATCCCGAGAATTTCGGTTTTTTGTTGTATACCCTAAAAATCCTTTTTTATATATACTAATCTAGAGATGATCTATCGGATAAAAACCGGGTAATTGTCCGGATTACAGTATTAGACTTAATACAGTAAATATATAGTGATAGGATAATATTAATAGTAACATTAACCAATAAGGGTGCCGAATTTAGTTATATGATTCTAAATATCACTGGCGTTACTTTAGATCTAAAGATAGCTGAATACTCTAACCAATACTATACTTTTGTTCAGAGACGATTATTTTTCTGTTGCAAATATCATCACTACGTATCCATTTATTTTTCTTTTTTTGTTATGATATAAGTAGTACATGTGTTTATATTGGTATAGCTTCATTTAACGCTAAAACCTAAATTTAACTTTAATAGAAGATACTATATATACGGCTTTACATCATTATTGCATGAACGAACAACGAATACAGGCAACTAAAAAGTTTCTAATTTTAAAATCTCATTTGAATAAAGTAACTTGAATAAAGGTTATAGTTTGGAGCCGAGTTTATTTTTAATATATTTTATTAAACTGGCTTTAATCGGTTTTAACATATGCGGGTTCTCGCCGAATTTTATGATGATTAACCTACAGAATTGACCCCTAGATAGAATATCGATTTATTCCCCGGTTCTTATCTGTCATTTATACTTTTATAACTATTTTTTCGCGCTTCTTGCTCGGATTCCAGATCCGCGTCTAATTTCTGGTTTTTGCCCATTTACGTGAACAATAACATATACATATCAGATATATACGATATATACTGATGTATATCAGATATATATTAAAATCGAAAGCGATGGAATTAGATCAGTAGATTGTCATTAAACCTAAATTAGATAATTAGATTCAGATCAGGGCTTAAACGACTATATTAATTTGCCGGACATTTACTGCGCCATTGCTATTGTTTAAAGTATTTTTTTTGATTCATCAAATTAGTTATTGTGCATCTTATTGTTTACTATACCAGTAAATTAATTTCTAATATACTGTAGATCAAGAATGACACTTTTGAATGTCCGGCATTTCAATATAGTCGTTTAAGCCCTGATTCAGATACCTATACGTACGTACTGGTACCTGCTAGTTATGATTGATTGGCCATCGAATTGTAAATTGGCCCACTTTAGGGTACGTTCCGCAGCTTAATTCATATGTGTGCAACATGTATGAAGATCAATTTAAAAAAAATTTTTTTTTTGAGATCTCTTTTTTCAAAGGCTTTTTGAAACGATGAAGTTTTCTAAAGGTTGATCAGACTTTTTTTTTAATTTATCTTTATATTCCTAAAATTGGTTGTATGGATGAATCTAATGATCAATAATTTTTGTAATATTATTTGGTATTATATTCTCAATTGTAGATGTTAGTTCTTCTCGGCGTAAAAGTAGAAAAGCGCATTTTTCCTCTGCATCCTCTGTTCGAAGAAAAGTTATGAGCGCCTCTCTGTCAAAGGAACTTAGAGAGAAGTATAATGTAAGGTTTACCCTTTTTTTGAATAAATTTTAGTCCTTTATTTATGATGATATTTTGAAATGGTTCCAATATAGACTAGATCAGTTCCAATTCGAAAAGATGATGAAGTTCGTATTGTGCGTGGTACTAATAAGGCTCCCGGAAAAGTGATTCAAGTTTATCGCAAAAAATGGATTATTCATGTTGAGCGTGTCACCAGGGAAAAAATAAATGGCACAACTGTACCTATCGGCATTCATCCATCAAATGTTGTTATTACCAAGTTAAAACTCGATAAGGATAGAAGAAAACTATTGAAACGAAAAGATAGATCTGCTTCTAATAAGGGTAAAGGTAAAGCAGCTGAAACAGACGAATAGTGGTCTTGGCCAATAACGAAAAAAATCGGATAAAACTAATTTTCGGCTTAGTTTTTTTTTTCAAAATTGGACTGAACGATTTCTTATAACAATAGTAATTTATAAGCTTTTGATCATTACAAAAAAAAAAAAAAAAAAGTAGATATTTTATATATATTGCAAGTAGCAAATAATATTTTGTTATAATAAATCGTCGATGAAACTTCAAAAAAAAAATTTTGTTTCCTGGCGTTGTTTCTGTCAGAATGAATCAGAATTCGTTAAGGCATCTGCTATAAATAATCAATGCTAATACTGCAGTATTGTAATAGTAGCTATTAATATGAAAAATTATGATCCTTTAATTGCATAGCTGAAAAATAATTATTTAACCACATTTAATAAACTTGTTTTTATGCCAATTTAGCTAAGTGCCCTGTAACGGTGGGATTGTAAGGTTTACAGATATTATTATATTCATAGAATATATTAACACGAAAGTCTCAGCAAATTGGATTGTTGATTTAAATGGCACTTATCGTTATACTTAAAGCATAACCTTGCGAATGGGAATTGCATAATTTAGGCCACTAATTTTTATCAGCTTGATAAACGTTGAAAGACCGTGATCATTACAGACGATGTCATTATTGGCTGATCGTTAATAACTGATAATTCTGATTGCAATCTAACGTTTAATTGCTCACGCGAAATTCCGAAATTCCGAAATTCGAACTTTAAAAAATGTCCATATAATAAATACTAAAAACGTAATAATTGTATTTATTTAAATAGATATTATTGTCAAGTAGTCTAATAAGTTGAATTTTACGGAATAACCCGAAGTTAGTAATTTGTTTTTCATTTCATTACGAAATATAATAATTCTAAAATTATTCATAACAGGCTCTCCGGATGAACCATACAGCATGGTTTTACAGTTCGCAAAAGATGGAAATTTACGCGAATATTTAGAAAAATTTTTTTCAAATCTTAAATGGACTGACAAATTACGAATGGCCGGTGAAATATCAGCCGGTCTTAAGTTCTTACATCAAAAAAGTACTATACATCGAGATCTCGTAAGTATAGTCTATTTAATTATGTCATTAGACCGTAGTGACGATAACAAATAATTTGGACGTCAAAACCAAATGGCCTGCATCATTATGTGGATTTCGTCATTTTTTCCGAAAATATGTGATGCACGATTTGGGACTCCCAAATCTTTGGTTCTTATCACTATATTAGACGAATTATAGAACAATATAAACTAATAAATTTATGTATTGTTTCAGCACTCAAAAAATATTTTAGTTAATGAAGGAAAAATGTTAATTGCAGATTTTGGATTATCAAAGGATGAAAATTCAAATTCAAATTCTTCAGCCAGTTTTTGTGGAATGCCAGCATACATTGATCCTAAGTGTTTCGAAGATAAATCATTTAAATGTGACAAAAAATCTGACATCTACAGTTTTGGAGTAATACTTTGGGAAATTTCAAGTGGACGATCACCATTCCAATCAATTCCTAAATGCTACCGTATTCTTCACATACTACAAAAAAACAGAGAAACACCTGTTGATGGCACACCAGAACCATATATTCAATTATATAAAAAATGTTGGGACCATAATCCGAAGCAACGTCCAACACTTGATGAAATTTCAAAAAAACTTGAAAACTTATTAGAAGAATTCATTACAAATAACAAGGTTATAGATAATTCACAAATAATACCTGTATTAAATTTTTTAGAACCATCAGGTAAATACAACTGAAGACTTAATGCGTGCAGGCACCATATTAGCAATCAATAAATTTCCATTCTTTTTAATAACATGAATATTTTTATTTAGATAATCAAAATGACCATAACGACAATATAAATCCAAAAGATGATAGCACAGGAGGTTCAAACAAAAGCTATGGCATTATTCTGGATAGTTCCTATAATACCTTAAATTCGAAAATAATAGAAACCATGGATGAATTTTTATTACGTACTTTTTGAACACAGGAATTGTTTTTGTACTACAATCTTTCTTAAGCGGATGGATCGGGCTTTTTATACAATTTTTCATCGATGTATCATATGGGCTGCCGTCAATAGAAATAAGGCAAATTGACATTTTAAAAAAAATTAATACCTTAACTTCCACAGCTCATATTTCGATGAATTTTGAAGCTATCCGGATAATTTAATATTCAAAAGAAAGCTTAGATCGTAAGCTTTCTTTTGAATATTAAATTATTAAAATAGCTTCAAAATTCATCGAGATAGGAGCTATGAAAGTTAAGGTATTAATTTTTTTTAAAATGTCAATTTGCCTTATTTCTATTGACGGCAGCCCATATGTAAGAAAAACTATACCTTTTGATTTCTTCTTTGAATCGAACACTCTCGTTCAGGGAAATATAAAATGTTTCCAAATTTATCAGCAACAACTTGAATCTCAATATGGCGTGGGTTATCTATATATCTCTCAATTAACAAACGGTTATCGCCGAAACTTGATAATGATTCCTGAGATGCAATTTTGAAACCATCAACAACTTCTTGATCATTCCTTATTGGCATAAGTTTTTGTTAATTATACATTTATTGTAAACAAGCAGGGTTATTGGAATTTATATTCACCACGCAATTCGCATACCCTTTCCACCTCCTCCCGCAGAAGCCTTCAACATTACGGGATAGCCGACCGATCGAGCTGAATAAAATACACTTGAGATTAGTCAACTAAACTCGACAAATATATCATTTATTTATATGAATTTACCGATTTCTAAAGCATGGTTACTATCCTTTACAACACCATCAAAACCAGGAATAGTGTTAACACCAGATTGCTTAGCTATGATCTTGCTTCGAATCTTATCACCCAAGTCTGCCATTGCTGATTCTCCTGGTCCTATAAACGCGACTCCTGCTTCGTTAAGTGCTTTCACGAAATGCGAGTTTTCCGATAAAAACCCATAACCTACAGGAAATTAATGTCATTAGTTGCTTGAATGAACATATAGTTAATTTAATTATAACAATACCCGGATGTACAGCTTGAGCTCCAGTAGATTTGATTGCTTGGAGGATATTCGGAATATTGAGGTAACTTTGGTTTGATGGTGCAGGCCCCTAAACAATATAAAAATCATAGAAAATTTTATATTTGTTGACGAATTCTTGGAATTGGCAATCGAGAATTGAAGATGGGATTGGGATGGGACTGATATAATTTATTATATATTCTGGATCTGGATGGGGTTAAACCCATAATTTAGTACATACTATGTTGACCGCTTCATCTGCCATTTCCACATGTAAACTTCGAGCATCCGCATCTGAATAGACTGCTACTGTTTTAATGCCCATCTTTTTAGCTGTACGAATTACACGAACAGCAATTTCTCCACGATTTGCAATCAATACTTTATCAAAAGTCTGTTGGATGAATTGTTTCTTTTATTAACCGGTATTTATGAGAACACATTTTAACCAAATATATGAAACGAAACTTTCCTTTCCATAATCTACCGATTGAGGGGGCCCTTGTATATTAGCATAATATGTTGTAAGCGAAGAATGAAAATAGCGAGCCGGAAGAACTATTGAAGGGCGGCAAAATGCAAAATTCTTCTGATTGATAATTACTGAATTAGCGGAGAACCGCGTCCCGACAACGCACGCCCGAGTAATTAAAATATTCATTGAATTTTTTTGGATAACTCTGATCTGGTCAATATAAATAGTTTCGAGATCAGCTTTCACGTGTCAATTTAAAATTAAAGTTATCCATATCTGATATGGGCTGATTTTTACCGATTTGTGTAGATCGTACCTAGGGTTGTAAAATTACGTAATTTTGCGTAAACTTACAGTAACATAGTTTTCATGTAATTTGTAATTCACAACTTAGTAAGTTCAGCTTTTGCATTAAAAATCTGTATGAGACTACAATCTATCTTGCTTAATACATGAATTGAACTTTCTGAGATTAAAATTTTCGGCGGTTGAGGAGTTACAAATTAAATAAATCAAATAATGCAATAATGCTGGTTGAACTTTTGTAAAGCTATGAAATTCGATTTACTGAAAATTACGTAAAATTACATGTATTGTAAGATTGTAAAATGTAATTTTCAACCCTAATCGTACCCCAAAAATTAGGTTAATTCTGGTCAATTTTGTAGATCATTTGGCTCATCTCCATAGGTAGGGATGGGCTATAAAACTATGTATTCTTACTTAATTTTATGCATTAAGTAATAATAAGTGATGCTTATGATGTTTCTATTTTTAGATTTTTATTAGCGAAAACAAAACATGGCTAAATCAGTTTTTTAAATCAATTTGTCGTATGATTCATCATACGTATACGTAATAACTTAATAATAAATTACTTTTCCCATCCCTACATAGGCATATGCACATATTAAATATGCGCATATGGGCTGATTTTTACCGATTTATGTATCAAATTTGCAGATCATTTGGCCTATGGAGATGAGTTTTTCAAAGGCCAAATGATCTACAAAATTGACCAGAATTAACCTAATTTTTGGGGTACGATCGGTAAAAATCAGCCCATATGATTACATCGGACGATAAAGCGTCAGATCGTGTGTAACATATCGATATAAATTTCGCGAACCTTTTTAAACCCAGTAAAGTTTGATAACATTTCACCTACTCACCTTTTAGATTTATCGAATTCGCAATGTACAGGGAAGCTTTCACACGTAACTATAAATGTATCTTATCTACATTTGCACGTGCATCGCATATCTATCCCGATGCGAAATCAGTTGGTAGAATTTCAGCGTTAACACCAATACGAATTCGAGAATATGCGTCTGGCAATACTAAAGAAGAGGTAAATTTATCTTACAAGCAATTTATATACTGCTAATAGCTCTTTAATACGATTATTATTTCGTAGGAAATCATGGCGCGAATAGAATCCATGCGTGCGAAAGCACATTTGGGAGGCGGCATTAATAGAATTATCACTCAGCATAAAAAGGTACTCTAAATCCAATTGCATAGTTACTGTTATCATTATAGTAATGAAAATTCGTTTATTATTTCTCAAGGGAAAGCTAACTGCTCGGGAACGCCTTGATTTACTCTTGGATCCAGGATCTTTTCACGAATATGATACTTTTGTAGAACATCAATGTACTGATTTTGGTATGGAAAAAAATAAGGTAAATCAAAATTATATATATTTAAATCACGTCCATCCACAATTCTTATATATTTAAACATTAGATCATTGGTGATGGTGTAGTTACTGGACATGGCACGATAAATGGCCGGAGAATTTTTGTTTTTTCTCAGGACTTTACTGCCTTTGGTGGTAGTTTATCAAAAATGCATGCTCAAAAGATTTGTAAAATAATGGATAAAGCTGTATTGGTCGGTGCGCCAGTTGTTGGCCTGAATGATTCTGGTGGTGCACGTATTCAAGAAGGTGTAGATTCTCTTGCTGGATATGCAGACATTTTTCAAAAGAATGTCTTATCATCCGGTGTTGTACCTCAGATATCGCTGATAATGGGTCCATGTGCTGGTAAGTCTCATTATTTATTGAAGTTTTCAAATATTGATAGTTCACTCAGATATAATCAAATTAAATTGTATTTTGTAGGTGGTGCCGTGTACTCTCCAGCTCTTACTGACTTTACCTTCATGGTACGTGACACATCATACTTATTTGTCACTGGTCCTGATGTAGTCAAGGCAGTTACAAATGAAGATGTAACACAAGAAGAGCTCGGTGGTGCAAAAGCGCATACTGTTAAGTCTGGTACATAATAATATTATTAGTTAGTTATTTTATTGTTGGAATAATTACTCTTTTTATTCATGTTTTTTAATTCTTTGTATTTGAAGGGGTTGCACACAATGCTTTTGAAAATGACATCGAGGCTTTACAACGGTAAAATTTAAACAATGCATATTACCTCTTTTCATCTTTTTATTAATACAAATATCCGGAACAGTATTCGGGACTTTATAGATTTCTTGCCACTTTCAAACTGTGAACAAGCACCCACCCGTTGCACTGATGATCCCGTAACCCGTGAAGATCCATCACTTAACCACATCATTCCCGTTGATTCCACGAAAGCTTATGATGTGCGAGATGTTATCACGCGTCTTGTGGATGATTCCAATTTCTTTGAAATTATGCCAGACTACGCTAAAAATATTGTCATAGGGTTCGCCCGGATGGGTGGTCAAACAGTTTCCATAGTTGGAAATCAGCCATTAGTATCATCGGGAGTTTTAGATATCAATTCTTCTGTGAAAGCTTCTAGATTTGTTCGATTCTGTGATGCTTTTAACATTCCAATCATCACACTAGTGGACGTACCTGGTTTTCTTCCTGGAACTGCTCAAGAACATAATGGCATTATTCGCCATGGTGCCAAATTACTTTATGCATATGCGGAGGTAAAACATTAATACCTAATATAAATATTACCGTATTCCTCCGACATGTGTACCCGGTGTCAGTGTTGTCAATGGACATTGTGTCCATGGACTGTCCATGTCTAATAATTTGCTTGGACATATGTCCATGTACAACACTGCCCGGTGTGATGCAATTTTTCACATAGTGAAAAATTACAAATCACATGAATTACACAATTGTTTACATATAAATAGTATTTTTAAAAATTGATCTACATTATTTATCACGCCGGGTACACATGTCGGAGGAATACGGTAATGATCACGTATTATGATTATAGCCTTAAATCTAATACTTATTTTTAGGCAACCGTCCCAAAAATTACAATTATTTTGCGAAAAGCGTATGGAGGGGCTTATGATGTTATGTCTAGCAAACACCTTCGTGGCGATGTAACGTTTCCTTATATTGTTTAAATATATACTGTATAAGAATTAAAATTTATACTATAATTATTGGTTTCTTTTTTTAGATAAATTATGCGTGGCCAACAGGTGAAATTGCTGTTATGGGTGCAAAGGTAAAATATTATATATTGCATTCATTACTATCTTGGTTGTAGCTTACCATTATAATTCATCTTGCGAATCAAGGGGGCTGTCGAAATTATATTTCGACACGTTGAAGGCCGAACACAAGCAGAAAAGGAATATATTGGTATTTATTTTAAATAACTGTGAACATTTATTTATATAAAATCTGTTACTTATATATAACGATTTACCTCTAGACAAGGTATTTACAACTATATGCTAAATAATTATTTCATGTAATATGATTTTTTTATTGATCTCTTCACATTTATTTGCATTTTTAGTTTGCTAATCCATTACCTGCAGCCCAACGAGGGTATATTTTGGACCTTTATTTTAACGTTTGCTCATTTATTTAATTTATTAGTTTATTTATTTCTATTTTCCTTTATCATTTAGTTTTCTTGATGATATCATATTACCTTCCACAACACGAAAAAGAGTTATCGAGGATTTGGCGGTTTTAAAACACAAAAAATTACCAATTATTTACAAAAAACATGACAATATGCCTCTATGAAAAAAAAAAAAAAGTTTCTATCGTTAGAAATTGGTTTCATATATACGAAGTCCTTCGTTTCTTTTGATCCGAAGAATATATTACTGAGCTTCCTAGTGGATGTCGAGTGTGTGATGATTAATACTTCATATGATTATTATACTAAAACGATTTAATATATTTGTAATTTTAATAATTTTTTTTTTTTTTTGACAAGGTGGTTTCTTCACTATTATTGATTTGATTTAGAGATGTTATCTTTTGGTTTCGCTCATCCTGGTCCAAGGATGAGTATTTGGAAAGACAAATTAATGCATTGAATAAATTTAATAATTTATTAATAAAGGTTATTTGTACTGTATATTCGTTCAATTTTGGGATATTTTTACAAATCTAAGCTAGCTAACACTGAATGATATTATAACAATGAGTAGTTATGATGTACCGAAATGACAAAAATACATTGTACTATAGGAAGTAGTATGGTGATTTGGAGGCTAAAGTAACACCAAGACCACTTAATCAATGACATTGAAAGTCTAGTTGAATGGTGACATAAGAATTCCACACATGAAATGCTCTTTTATCAATATTTTGACACAAACTACTTTGTTTTTTATATCACTTATAGTGTAGTGAGAAATAGATAAATGTTATCGTCTAACATCTGGAATAATATGTTATAGTAGCAAAACCTATTCTCACGATACAATTTGGCGAAATTTCATTGATCGAGCAAAAATAATAATAGAATTCTTTATAGTTATTACTGCAATAAACCTCAATTTAAATATAATGTTATCGTTAAAAAAATATATTATTTTATATATATTTCATGACAAAAATTTTACATTTAAAATATGTATTCCAAAAATAATTGGTTTAACAAATGATTCCCGATTGTTGACTATCGATGTCCTATTGACCTCTTTTTAGGCCAAAATTTAGCAACAATAGAGATGTCTATTGTTACATCCCTATTGAACGTAATTTTACTTGTAAAGCTCAAAATAATTCTATCATAAAAAATTGTAAATATATATTTAGATTACCAAATTATAGCTTCTGGCAAAATAAAATGCTAAACATATTGTTAAATACACTAATAATTCTACATAGTTTTATATAGAGATGGGCAAATCGCGGTTTTTTCAAAAATCCCGCGCGGGATAGGATTACCAGTTTACATTTTTTTAATTTTTGCATTTGAAAAAAAAAAAACCGTACAGTATTTATTATTAAAAAATCAATTTTTTTGTTCGAATTAGTTATTTCTTATAAGTCATTTATTATAAATAAATTAATTAGAAATTACCTAGTTAGTTAATGCAGGCCAGATATTATATTAATGCCGGCCGGATAATTTTATTTGGGATCATATTAAAAATCCCGCGCGTGCCCATCTCTAGTTTTATAACATTAAAAACCTAGTATATATTTCATTAAAAACACTTCTGATATACCGCATATACAGTAATAAAATATAGATATATCCCTCGTTATAATTTACTTAAATTACTTTTTATTGATGTATCATGATAAATTTGCAATTTTGTTTACATTAAAAATAATTAGCAATAAAAACGAAACAAAATGCAAGACTTACTTAATCCGGATAATAAACCATTTACCTTCCAAACAACCGTTGAAAGGATGGTCCAATTTCCGGGATCATATCTGATGTTTGAACAGAACGTCCCAGTTTTTCAAAAGCGACCAATGAACATTCTCTCATAAGTGTGCATCCCGCAAAACTAGCCAACATTGGAATATCTGTGGGTGATATGGAATTATCGTCCCTTTTGCAATCATGTTCAAGAATGAAAGACAAGTTCGTGTGTAAAAATAATCAATCGCATAACAAATGGGTAGTCAGAAATCCAAAATTTTTTTAAATAAAATTTTTAAACCTTCATACAAAGATAACTCAACAATAACTTAAAAAAATTTTTTAATTTGTAAAATTTCTTAAAAAAGGATAAACTCAACAATAACTAAATTAATTCTATAAACTTGTGAAATTCATTTAAAAATTTTTTTTCATTAAATTTGATTAAGATTTTTTTGAGTTATTTTTGTTTATAAGTTCAAAAAATTTCATTAAAAAAATTGACTCGCTCCTAACTAAAGAAATTTTAACTTACTTCTTTTTATATGCCACGCCCCATGATATGAATGTGGAAATAAGTCCTGTAAGAATATCACCTTGCCCACCACAACGCTTGAGACCACCCTTATTATCGACCAGAAAGACTATATTAAGCCAAATGAATTAAAAATAAATTAATACACTTCATTCTTTTAATCAAATTTAATCACTTTATTACTTACCGGAATTACCATTAGAAATTAAGTCATTTTTACCCTTTTGGACAATAGTTACTCCACCAAAAGCCCGACTTAATTTTTGAATCAATTCCCCTTTATGGTCATCTTTATATTCATCTTTATATTCTATCCTCTAAACATAACATCGGTATATGAAATTTAGCTATCACTATAACTAATATGCATTTTATTTTATTTTATTTTTTTACCATTGCTTCACAAAGACGTCTAAACTCATTAACATTGGGTGTCAAAATTGCTTCAGAATAGTCTTTGATAATATCAGGATCATTTTGAATTAGAAACAATCCATCCTAAAAATACAAAATACCGTCAATAAAAGTCCCGAGTCCACCTGAAAAATAAATCGTGCACTTTGATCGCATACCGCATCAATAATCATTGGTATATGTTCTTCTTTTGCCTTTAATATGATACCCTTAGCACATTCCAACATCATCTTATCTCTTGATAAGCCAGGACCAATAACTAGCACGTGAGTGCGCTTAAAAAGGGATGTTACATTATCTATTATCTCTTCGGAAGTTAAATCAGGATTCTTTCTTCATATTCACATTTATATAATCAAGGTTAATTGTTGTTATGTTGTTAGATTAACCAAATCACCATTTGCGACTAAACCTTTTATGGTTCTACTCTAGATTGCCGAAACCCAAAATCCCGACAGGTTATAATCTCGACAGGGACAAATTCCGATATCCAAAATCCCAAATGGATAAATCTCTAAATTACATATCAAATTAGATTATGATCATTTGAGATTTTGAATATCGGGATTTTAAACTGTCGGGATTCCGTCTTAGTCAAGATTTTGGCTTTTCAGTATTCTGAGATTATGTATGTCGGGATTATGTACTGTCGGGATTTTGGATTTCGGGATTTCGAGGTAGAACCAAATTTTATACTAACTCGGATTTGCGCATGTAAGGATGTACCATTAAATCTATAGATAATAAAAAAAAAATACAAACTATTAGATTAAAAGTAAACAATGCCTATATTTGTAAGAGACTGGGATATAAAGCGTGCCGTGCCTGGCGAATAATTCTGAGATATTAAACAGATTTATATTTTAAGTGATCCGTTTAAAATTTCACTTTTAAATTATAATCAAAATCCTACCTTTATAGAAATCGCTGCTGTAGGTTGGCAGACAATATGAGCCATATCAGCTCCCTATTAGTCCAAGTTTTAAATATGAATTATATGAAGCTTAACAGATTAAAAAGAAAAAAAAACTGCCCGTTGCTATATTTTTTAAATAGAACACTTACAAGTTTCAAAGCTGAAAACGCACTAAAATATGGAGCTCCTGTATAGCTAAAATAAAAAAAAAAAACATCTTATTGCTATAGACCTAAAAATGTAAGAAGCGTGAAAGGTATATTCACTCATCAGAGCCACCAATAACGCAGACTCGACCTGAAAAAAGGTTATGAATGTCAATAACACTTTAAACAGAGTAAACAATAATATAATTCTTATATACCGGATTGTCCTTTGTGGAGATCATAGGTAAGTTGGGGAATAAGTCGGCGAATTACATCAAATGCAGGTTTCGTTAAAGTCATTTTACAGAGACACTAGAAAGTTTTTCGAGAACATGGGGGACTTAATTTGATTGGATGATCAGGCGATAATCACGATACTGCATATCCGATGATTATATCGATGATGTGTTTCTAGTGGCGTAGAAAATCTATTAATTGCTATCGCTATCGTTTGCCCAATATTGTACACTTATTTAAATTATCAGATTCCGGAACCAGATCGGAAATGATCTGCAGTCGGGCATAATTTCGTGTAGACTATTAATAACGATAATGACTTGCTAAAAATTTATTTTTTTTTAAAACCAATCACTATTTTCGGATCTACTGGACGATCTAAAGCAGTCTAATAAAACGTTCTTTAAGTCTTGAGATAATACACGAAATGTCTCAGTCACACCTTGTTCTCGGTGTGCCTCCTTCGTCGTGGGACGAGAGTTCTTTCAAAATTCATTGTGGAATTTCAGGTATTTGTTAGATTCATCTTGAAGATGCATATATGCTTATACAAGTCTGAAAGATTTTGCACCAATTTTATACTGTGTAGAGGGCGTTATTAGAAATATCGAGCCTGTCGGTCGTTATTTTCTCGCGCATGCTCGTCGAAAGCTTAATAATCATAGCTTTTCTGAAGACGAACATATTCAAGCAGAGGCTAATGCAAAACAATTGGAAGTTATTCATGACGAAGACTCTGAAGAAGAGACACCTGAATTATTATCACGAGATCCTAAGGATTGGAAGGTGAATGATAGAATTCAATAAATCAAAATTCTAGTTTTACCTTCATACAAGTAAAGCCAAATCAAGTTGATTATTGTTGACCAACAAATTTGATATTAGGAACAAGACCATTATGCGATTTTAGGTCTCTCAAAATACAGATGGAAAGCAACCGATGAACAGATCAAACAAGCACGTATGTCATTTTTGATCCTGTAATAATTATATGATCTGATCTACTTTAGTTGATTGAATTATCATAATAAATTGTAATGATAATGTGTTTAGATAGGAAGAAAGTACTCAAACATCACCCAGACAAAAAGGCATCGAGTGGAAACACCAATGATGATGGGTTTTTCAAATGCATTCAGAAAGGTATCTAAGTTATTTATTAAGTTATTTGATGTTGTGAATGTTAACATCTAATAAACTTCACATATTCTTATCTTTATTCAGCATATGAAATACTTTCTGATCCTGTAAAGCGTCGACAATTTGATTCAGTGGATGAAGCTATTGATGACACTCCACCAAGCGCAAAAGCTAAAGGAGATTTCTTTGAAATATATGGCCCAGTATTTGAACGAGAGGCTAGGTAAACTCGAATTATTTGTTTTTTTTATATGATGACATATTTTTCACTGCATTTATGATAATTTATAGATTTTCAAATAAAACACCGGTGCCAATGCTTGGAGATATAAATACTACCAAATCAGAAGTAGAAGCATTTTATGATTTCTGGTATTGATAATGATTTTAATATAAGATTTATTTCTTGTTTACTATGAAAGAGTGTCGTTAACACGCTTCAAAATGTAGGTATAACTTTGATTCTTGGAGGTCGTTTGAATATTTAGACAAAGAGGATACAGACAATACGGACAAGTGCATATCATTTTCATGTTTTCCGAATAAAACTTTATTAAAAGGAAGTCTAGTTGCTTAAATTCTCGACATAAATTGGACACAAAAATTTAAATGGTTGTCTTTTTCCTCTTTATCGTCATAATCATTTGCCCTTGATTTCTTCTTTATTCGTTGTTCAAAGCCGAGACGATAAACGATATATTGAACGCAAGAACAAGGCCGAAAGAGCAAGATATAAAAAAGAAGACACGATACGGTTGAGAAAAATTATCGGTAAATAGTTTCTTCAAAGGCTCAATCTCAATTGCAAAATATTATCTAATGGATAATTTTGGTTGAATCGAGAAGATCAGGCATTATCTTTAGATCTACGCATTCAGAAGTTTAAGCAGGAGGAAAAAGCGGCTAAAGAGGCAAAGAAAAAGGAAAAAGAAGACGCAATCAAAAACGCAAAAGAAGCTGCCCAAAGAGTATAGCAAAATTTATTAATTTAAGTTTTACACGTAATAAAATTATAAAATAGTTAACATAATGTTAATTTGACGAAGGCTGCAGAAGAAGAAAGACTAAAGAAGGAGCAAGCTGAAGCTGAAGCAAAACTGAAAGTATGTGAACTTGGTATTAATAAAATTATGGTTTGTATTTTTGTACTAATAATATACATTTACTATATGCTTAGCAACAAGAAGAAAAAAAGGAGAAGGCAAACAAGAAAAAAATGATGCGTAACGAGCGTAAGAGTATCAAGACACATGTGAAGGTATAACATTATAAACAGCAAAATTTAAGCATATCCATTATCTGATATATACGTATATATGTATATTTTTTTTTTTAAATCAGACACATAACTACTTTTATCCACCAAATGAACCACCACCTATAGATGTTATTGAGACGCAGTTGTCAGAGTTAGATTTCCTATTTGAAAAATTAAGTTTAGAGGATCATCAAAATGTCAGAAAGCAATTGGACTCTATTCAGGGCAGACATGATGCAAAACAGATTTTGGTAAAAGAGGCTTCAAGGCTTGTGAGTTCGGGTGTATTACCAGTAGACTCGATTAAGTATTTCAAGTCAGGTAACCTAATGCAATGAACCCAATTATGCAGTTGATCTTACGATCATATTTGTATGACTTGTCAGATAATCATATATTTTCAGACTCAATAGATGTAGATGTTACCGAAAATCAAGCCCAAAAGACTACAAATATTGAAGAGCATAAAGTTACAGAAGAGATGCCAAAAGAGCGACCATGGAATGTTGAAGAAATATCACTATTAATTAAGGCAGCCAATAAGTTCCCTGGAGGAAGCTTAAATAGGTAAGACTTATACATATGATACCTTAATCATAAAGTTCCGAACTGGATACGAGACTGTCACCCGGGTCACCCATATAACTTTAAATCGGGTGACCCGAATGAAAAACGACTTGAATAACCATAGCGGGCTTGAATTGCAATCGATTAGTTTGTTTTTATTTTTTTCGAAGATTTCTTTTTGTGACACTATCAAAGAAATTCGGATCGGTCCGAATCTGAGATCAAGGCAATTTTCTTGAAAAAAAATAACATGGAAGTATAAATAAGAACCAGGGAATAAATAGTCCTCCGCATATGCACCTTCCATATGCGTACTTCCTTTATAAGTGCATATCTTCAATAATATCTTGTATTTAGAGTGCTCATCACGCATTATTGTTAGATTTCAATTCAAAATGCACGCTTCTAAGTGCACTGGAAAGTGCATTCATAGAGAGTTCACTGCCCATATTCAATTCATCTTGACCCGGGTGACCCAGCTTAATATAATCCGGTTCTAAACTCTAATAAATTATAGGTGCTAACCAACTATAACATTTATAAGATGGGAAAGGATCAGTGAATATGTGGCTGATCACTCTGGATTACCACCTAGAACAAATGAAGAATTAATTAAAAAATCCAAAGAAGTCCAAAAAGGTTATTCTCTTATTCTATTTATAGATGAACTATTGACATCAAAAATATTAATTTATTGAATTTCTTAGGTACTGTTGCATTGGATGAAAATGATGTACGCAAGCTGCAACATCAAAAAAAGCATGCAGATACACGAATTACTGAACATCCATCTATGCGAGAAGCAACAATTGATTACGATGCGATTTCGGCATCTACAGCGAATGGATCTTCGACAACAAACAATACATGGTCACCAGCTCAACAAGCACAACTGGAACGGGCATTACAGGCATATCCACCATCGTGGAAAGGAGAAGGTGATAGATGGGATAAAATTGCAGAAGCAGTTGAAAACAAAACGAAAAAAGAGTGCAAACTCAGAGTCAAGGTTCGCGAACAAAAATAATTTTGTAACATGCACAGACTGATTCTTTAATTTTTACTCATTAAATTTCTTTTTTTTCAATATTTAGTATTTGGCTGAACAAGTTAAAGCAAAGAAAGCTGCACAATCAACCTGAATTATTAATTTCGTAACTGTTGCATTTAGTACTGACATTGGATGAATCATTATTCAATCCGACAAATGTTTATAATTTTTTTTAACAACGAATTTGTTGAAGCTCTTTCAATATGTAATATAGACTGGTGATGTATGTAATGCTAATAGTGCGTAAATGATATGATGTGTTAAAAATAATAGACATCATAGAATATATGACTATATAAAGTTAAGCATATCACGTATCTGTTTCTAATAGCCTGTTTGCAATTTTTTATATTTGTTGTTTCTTTTTAAAACTTTAATGAATAAAAACAAAAAACAATTGTCGGTTTTAAATATAAATTACCATTTAACTGGTAGGTTTTGCCTATTCGTGAGTGCCAATTTGTGTAATTGTTCCTTCTTTTGTAAAGCTAAACTTTGACCATTAATAACAGCCAAGAATTCATTAGCCAATCTAATACTAAATTTCTTGCCAGGTTTCTTATCTGAAGCTTCTAATATCCATTTAATAGCTTTATGATTTCTTTGTCGTTCATTAAGTGGTTTTGGAATTTGTATTACCTTTGAACCTTTTTTACGACTAATAAGACCGGCTAGGGGAGCGGTTTTATCAATTGCGACTTTAATAATCTCAAGAGGATCATTATTAGTTTGTTTACGAAGTTCTAGGCACGCATCCGCTATATAACGACGAGCGCGTGCTTTTTTTCCATCTCGCATAACCATATTTATTACATGCGTTAGAATAGGATCCTCACGAATATAGTCATTAGAGGAGGAATCTACTTTATGTGAAGAAAGATCGACAGAAGATGAAAACCGAAAATCCTGGCGAAAAGGCGAAACCCTAGTAAAAGACGAAACCATCGGCGAAAAAGTAAAACTCTTGGCTAAAAACAAAACCTCTGAAGTTCTAATGAAAGATGAAGCTCTAGGGAAGATAAAAGGTTTAACTATGCGGATAGACGAACCCATTTTTCTGTCCAGATGAAAAAAAATGAACTGTGATCGACCTCTTACAGAAAAATCGGTTTAAAAAACGATCCCTAATGGGCCTGAGATATCCGATTGGACCTTAGAACACAGGCTCCAAGAATTTGACTAATATGTTTCTGGTGCCGCTATGATCTCAATCGATTCTTAAGCAGCACTTTTTGCAATCATAAATTTTTGTCCACCAGGTTTCCCTAGAAGTTCTCGCATTTTCACAGTGTGAGCACGTGATTGTGTGTAATCTCTTGATTATCAATCTATTCGATCATCGAATGCTTTCTAATAAAATGTTATTCACAAAACTTGGTAAAACAAAATTACATTGTGGTAATATTATATTTTTTAAATGCCAAATAATCAACCGTTCATATACCGCCAGAAAACCAATTAAACCCTCAAAATTACATGCACCAATTTACTCTGAAACAATTCTTGATGATGGAAGCAAGTTCATATCGCGAGTTCCTCTTGATAAACCAACGATTACAGTGGATAAATTACCACCTCCACTTAAATTACCAATAGAGAATAATTATCGCAAACTTACTGAAGATGAGATAAACGAGATGAGAGAATTAAGACTGTCAGATCCTGAAAAATGGACATGTAACGAATTGGCCAAAAAGTTTCAATGTAGTCCTTTATTTGTTGGACAAGCTGCTCCTTTATCAAAAGAAAGAAGAGAAATTCATGAAGCTAGAAAAGTAGTTCAATTTAGTAAGATGGGGTGGAAAAAGAGGTTTGTCAGGAGTGAAAGGGCTAAAAGAAGAGCAAATTGGTGATATTAGTTTTAGAAATTTTCAACGAACTTTTTTTATCAGTGATTTTTTTTGTTTGATTCACTCATGGGTAGCTATTTTGTGTATAGATTTTTGATAAAAATACGTTGTATCCTTACGTATCAGCAAAACATCATAAATGTTAAAAATTTTATGATCTATAATTATATTAACATATTAAGTACATTGTATACGGAATTCAATTAAAATTTTTTTCGTGTTCTGTAAGGTAGAAGATTCATAATTAATAATTATATAGTAAGTATTAATAAATGTCATAAAATATAGCATTTAATAATATCAATTGATTATATTGATTACTTTAAATTCTTTTGTACCTGGCGCGAGAAACATTTTTGGCAATCTTTTGAATAACCGAATGAAATGCTTTAAGATTTATAATTATGGTTATGTAATCCACAGGGTTAGTTTTTTTTTATTTATTCCAGAAATCATAATTGATCATTTAAACACGGCTTAAAAATAAGGTAAGAGAAACTGTTACTGACAATGCCCAAAAATAAAATGGATTGAATTATTTAAAAGTTATATATTATTTAAGATAAATTTAATAGTAATGCATACTTTGATATACTAATATTGTTTCTTTCGTATTATTACCTGGATACAAAACACTTATCATAAATCATAAAGACTTAAACATTTAATTTTTGTTAACGATTATCCATTATCCATACTTCTGGATTAAAAAAATCGCCAACTCGCTAGGACATAAGAACAATCAGAATTTTTTAATAAAATATTTGTAATATTCAGGAGTTCTTTACCTTTGAAAGCCAGTAGTGGATATGATAACGATAATGACAACATCAATAAAATTTTTAGTCTCTCAATTAGATCCCAATCGTTTTAGTAAAGTCAGTAGCCTAAGGGGTGTTAGATTGATTGAACGCTTGATGTGGACGTTATCACGTGATGACGGTTTAAATTTCTGGTATTGTAATATAACTTAAATATCGAACATTGGACGTTATCGTGTGATAACGGTTTTGATCAAATGGTGATGTGAATTATCGTACAGCACTGCATACAGTACCCTCGGTCTTTACAAGAAATCCAAGATAATTAAATAATACCCCGGTACTGTGTGAAGAGAAGGATACTATCTGAGTGAGCGGTGCTGCTCACTTCACCGACAATCATTTCACCGAAAGTTCATTTAGCCGACATCACATAGGGTTAGGATTAGCATTTTATTAGTTGCAAGTATATATTTTTAGTAAATTGTCACGTGGCGTGATGTCGGCTAAGTGAGTTGTCGGGTGAAATGATTGTCGGTGAAGTAAGGCGGATCCCTGAGTGAGTGAGGGGAAAGATGCAAGTAACACAAAATATTGTACGAGTACAATATTTTTACTTGCACTTTTTTCCCCTCGCTCACTCACTATACAAGAGAAGAGTGTATTAATCGCATAAATTGATCGTATAACAGGATCTTGACGAGATACTTTTCAAGAATGTTACCTGATACTATTAAAGGGATTATTTGTGCTATATGCGGCGCTGTACGGTAGGCCGTCCCTAGTATTGCCCATAAAAAATGTCCTGAGAGCCAGCTATTAAAATGTAACTTACGTGTAGATAATCATGTGATAAGATATATTTATGGTTAACTCAATACAATATCCGAACATTTCTTTGTTTTGAAAGATAGTAGCTACTCCAAAAAAAAATTTTAATTATAATGTTGGCTGTATACAAACATTAAAATTTTTATATTTAGATAACTATCTAATTATTAAAAATATCGTTATATGGCAAAGTAATTCGCAATGTCTTAATTTTGAAGTTTCTAATGAAGTATATCATGAATAAAAACAATTTTAACATTAAAGCTTTAAAGACATAGACGATTACATTTTTTATTTCAATGCTGCTAATAATTAATAAAAAATTATCATTTATAAGTGCAAATTTTCACTATTATCTTTATTGATTCTGTGCTTCAATATGGCATAACTATATTTATTCTCTTGAGAATAAATTACTAACAAAAGCTTTATAAAAATCTTGGTTGTGTCAGGAGCACTTATTTTCGTTAATGGTTTAGATTATTTCGATTATTTTTTACTAGTAGAAAGAATTCTGAAAGTGCATTATCATAATAAATACCTTCGCTTAATGAAATAATTTTAATTTTTTTTTTTTTTTTGAAGAAAAACTAAAGCATTTTTGACTTGCGGTTGCGTTAAGGTAGCGTGATCTAATTGTCCGAAGCGTAGCGAGGAAACAATCAACGTTTAAATCAATATAACAGATCGACACGAATCATCCCGACAAGATGGAAAATTTCATGCGTCCAATCACAACTTTGGGTAGAAATTATCGGTAAAGAATTCACTTAATATGTGGACTCAAATTTAACTTATCATTATAGATCAATTAAAATAATTTTATATTAATGATCTGACCAGTCTAAAAAACTCTCCACTGGAGTTAACCGATAGGTCACCCAGGTGGAAATCAGTCAGTTGAAAAAATGAAAGTTACCTAAGTACATTACTTGCGTACAATGTATGTTTATAAAAAAAAAAATTCATCAAATAAATGAATTTATTAAGTAAAACAGCTGAGACAGTTAATGAGAAATTGCCAAAACTGCTATTACTGCTAATGCGGAATTGACATAGAGTAAGATTACTAAGCAGGTATTTTTTACATTTTGTTGGTGATGATTATATTAAATAATCTTAGCCAAAATTGTTTGATTCATATTAATTAAATCCGTGAATTAAAGATCATTATTGCCTAAGTATTTAAAATAATTTCATGCACATAAGTATTAAAATTTAATAATTTTATTTTACTGTATAAGTGAGTAGAAAGATTTATGAACCTAAGTATTAAAAAGTTTATGAAATTTACGATTTAATTTAGTATATATATATAAGTATTTAAAAAACTATTTAAGTTTATGAATGTTTACTATTCAAATTATATCTAAAATTTATATACAATTACTCAACTTAACGTTCCGACTAATGTTATTAGTCGAAATATTTTGTTCAAATATTTAGACAATTTTGTGTCGAAATATATTTCGAGATGACATTATTTTTTGTCGAAATGTCAAAATTCCAAATTCGACGAAATGACTAAATACAGTAGCTGACTAAATAAATACTACGTATATGACTAAATTTCTAATTAGTGGTAAAATAAAATCTTTAGATTTATCATCTCTAATTTCCAATGTTACAACATAAATTAGATAACTATTCAACATAGAATATATAAACGATATATAGATATTTTTGAATACAGAATACCTAAATATTTAATTCTTATCGTTATATGTTCAATATTTATATAATTAAACCCAGTGTTGTTCCGAACATGGACATGAATATGGACCGTCCATGGACATAGAGAGACAATAGAGTGTCCAATGTCCATGTCCATGGACATGGACTGCCTATGTCCACATATCCATGGACGTGTGTCCATGGACAGGTGTCCAGAACAACACTGATTAAACCTGCTTGATAAGGGCAAGAGCCGCTTTTGGATCAAATCTATATTAAGATATATAGAGTGAAATCCACAAAATAAACAAGTTCGGATAAATAAGTTTATATTTTTTAATTAGACATTTCGACATTATTTAGAATTTCGGCAGACTAAATATCAAATATCAAAATATTTCTACAAACTCAAATCAATTTCGGCTAACAACATTAGTTCCGACCCGTCACAAAAATCCCAACCCGAGTCACCCGCGGGTGGGTCACCCGGGTGGTAAGAGAAATTCCGCAACGGGTCACCCATGAGTGGATTACCCGGGCCATCCGGGTGGTAAAAGAAATTCTGCAACGGGATTTATACAAGTAATCATTAAGCCGTTCAAAATTGATTATTAGGTTAACGTCATCATGTTAACTGTCCCCTAAACTTCATTGATCATGTGATTAAGGTTGACCAATAAGATTTGATCAAATATTTTTGGGAATATATGTTTGTTTAAATCCCCCCTCCTCCCTCGTGCCTGAGCCAAGAATATTGACGTCAAACTAAGCTTATTTAATATTGGATTAACGCGCTAAATTAATGTGAATGATCAAAGTAGAATGAAATTAAGTAGTAAATATTCATGAACTTTGATATCTTATTTTAATCTTGTATTATCGTTATAATCATACATTAAATTAAAATAAACTAATAGTAGATATTCATAGACATAAATGACTTATTTTGAAGACTTATATTTATAATGTTCTTTATGCTCATGCACTAATGCAAATAAAATGAACAAAATGTTATGTAAATATTCGTGAGCGTGATATCTTGATTAAATGCTAAGATTAATAGGACATACAGTATACGTGTTCTTTATACTCATGTACTAGATATAAATACGTAGTAAATCTTCATGAACTAAGGTGGTTTAATTAGAGCTGTTACCTGCTTGAATATCCCGGCCCAAACTATGATTAGGACCCCGAATAATACATATAGAGGTTATATTGATATTTTGGATAAAAAAGTTACTTTTTTCTAAAATGTTATATTTTGAAAAGCCAAAAGGTTATATTTTAAAAGTGGATAAAAGTTTTTAATGTTATGTTATTTAAAATGGATAAAATTAATAAATTTTAGATAGGTTATATTTGAAATATTTGAAATTTGGATAACAAAATAAAAAAAAAGAAAAAGAGTAAAAAATTTTTTTGAAAAAAGAAAAAAATATTTGTTATATTTATTAAACGGGTAAAGTTACTTAAATATTAAAGCTTATATATTAAATAAGGTTAATTAGCTCTAATAAAAAGTGAATTAAAGCCAATATAACCTATATATATATTATTCGGGGTCGGACATGCTTTCCTAATTATTTAGGCCACAATAAAGTCAATTTGGCAATTCTGCAGCGGGTTGACCACCCGGATGCTCATAAATCAACTCGGGTCACCTGATCACCCACAGACAGGGTTGGCAATGGAGGCAATGGAGTTAAATGGTTACGTGAATGGTGCTCAAAAAACTAGTATCCATTAGCTCCATTCATTCGCAGCTCCATTGGGTTCCATTGCCAACCCTGCCCACAGGTGACCCGGGTGATACCTACCCGGGTTAGAACACTAAACTCAACAATTATCTTGATATTCCTAAATCACTTAACTTCCAGCTCTTTATAGTGAAACCTTTGTTTCATGAAACAATGATAACGGACCAGAATTAAGATTATTTCATGTAATCAAAATTACACTCCAGGGAAGAAAATACGCAAGATAATTACTAATCATATACCAAATTATGATAATAAGCTTCGCTTTGCGCTTGATCTTTTATGAGTATTCTGATGATATTAAAGACTATAAAACATTTGGAACCTTTGCTATGAAAATCACCCTTCGAGATTTCACGTCCGAAATTCTTATATATTTAATCACGTGTCTCGATTATTATTGGTCAAACTTTCATATCACCAAAAAAAATTCTATTTAATCCGAAATTTGAGAAACCACTTAATTTTTAGCCTTTAATATTTACAAACGATTAAAAAAAGTAAACCGTAAATCCGAAAGAGAAGCTTTAGTTTACTATTTTTACGGTTTATATTTTTAATTTCGCTTATGTTATTTGATTTTTTTTTGATGACTATAAGTGACGCGAACCATAATTTGGAAAAACTCAGGCCAGAATACCGGTTCTTACTCATATGTAAATCATCCTTTACTTTCTTGATTCGATAGTTTATTAAATAAACTATCGAATCAATAAAGTAAATGGTGATTTACATATAAAATTTCGAAGGCTGATCATAGCGATCCTTTGTTAACATTTCTAAATCTTAATGTTCATATGATTGTTATGCACAAACATCAACGAAGTGTTGTACGTAGAATATGCAAGTATGTACAGTACTTACGTGCCATTACATACTGTGTTAAGCGAATTAGCATATATTCATGAAACTTATATATATACAGTATCGTACCATATATATATATATATTTAAGTACTATTTGGCAAAGCGTGAAAAATCAATTATGTTGTACATTTTAAGTATAATAGACAATAAAAAAAAAAAAAAATACGTACGTACAAACATTAAAAAAGACTGCAGGATTTTATTATTATACGTAACCACTTTTATTTGCCTTAGTTTTAACGAACGTTAATTTTATTTTAGATTGATTAAGCAAAAAAGGTTTATTTTTATTATTTCCCCTTTTTTTCGATATCCAAATTTATCTATATATCTCAAATTAAAAATCTATATTTATATCTGGCTTTTTTATAGCTTATTGTGCTGCATATCAAATCTAGGCAATACGTAAATTATTCATATCTGGTATTATAAAGTTCTTGACTCCTAATTATAAAATTTGTTAAATCATCGCCAAGTGGTGAAGTTACTTGCAATCAACTTTCTTAATTGTATCTAATTATATCTTAGCGTTAGTTCCAGCAAAGAAACAAAGTTTTTCATATACTGTATGAAATTTCATTAAATTTAAATAACATTAATATTAATAAATAACGATAACATTTAATCATTATTCTTTAATACATCCTGATATGTATTTCTTAAAAAATTAATATGCGATATTCATGTTCGCTTTTTTTATCACTTACCACGTTACAATACGTCATGCCCGGATTCTAGTCCTAACGTTAACACTAACGCCAATTTTGTAAAAAAATTATTAATAACATATTATACATTGCAATCAACTCAAATCTAATTATAGTTTTGAAGCCGAGCGAAGAAGTTGCCCGCACATGCAATTATCTCTAGTTAGTTACTCTCACTCTTTATATATAAATATCTCGTCTTTACCCACTTCTTACAAATTAAAAAAAAAAACTCTTTTCTTATATTAATAATATTCACGTTAACGAATAATTAAGACCAAGGAAAAAATAATAATTTACCTGATCATAAATAATCATAAACCATGTCACGATTAATTTTTCTTACGCTTCTTTTAGCTTTTATTGGGTTTACTTCAGCCCGTAAGTTATATATTATTTTAAAGTGAATTAATTAAATCAAATTTTAAATGTATTAACAATTTCAGAGGTTGGACAAGTCAACACACCTAGTGATAAAATTGCAACTGGTGCCAATGTTATAATCACTTGGATGTACACCCAACAAGTAAATCAGATTCCAGGCACTTTAAGTTGTGTCGATAACTCAACAAAAAATACAGTTCTACTTAGTAGTACAGTAGATCTCTCCGCTCAATCTTATACATGGTCGGTCAATGTTCCCGCGGGTACTTATTACCTTGCTCTTAACGATGGTAGTGGTGATAAGTACTCTGGAACTTTTAGTGTCTTTAATGCCGGACTGCCTGCTTCTCCTGCCTCCGCTGTAGCTCCTGCTGTTCCAACTGGTCCTCCATCTACAGCTTCACCAGCTCCAGCTCCAGGTCAAACCAATCCCCCTGCTCCTGCTTCTAAGTCATCTACCACTGAGTAAGTGTTTTATAACTCCTGGCACAAGTTTCAAAATATATAAATAACTTATTTTTTTACATATTCAATTTTTTTAGTACCAGAACAAGTGAATCATCAAAACAAACCACAACACCAACCAGCTTGTCCAGTTCTGCTACAAGCTTCACTAAATCATCCACTTTTGGATACAAATATTTGCTTAGCCTTATTATGGTGGCAACAGTAATAATGCATTTTGTCTAAACTAGAAATTTTGAATTTTGAATTATATATATTATTAAGAATATTGGGAAATATCGATACAGTATCGGTATAGCTGCAATACAAAAATACTGTATACACTTTGTACTATATCATATAATATAATCATTAGAATTTTTAATTCTTGAAAAATAAAATAAAACAAAAACTTTTTTCAATTCTAAATTAATTGATTAATTGAAATTGTAAATTTGTAATTTTTTTTATATATATTTTTGTAAGAATTATTATAAAACGTACCTATGGTGTTTTAGCACCTATGTATAATTTCTTTTAATAAAATTTAGGGTTGGGGTTAGGAAATTAAGCATTATTTTTTTATATATAATATATTATAGAGCTACTATAAGGGCCTGATAGAGCCTGATCTTAGTTCTTGTGAGGTTTGGGGTCCTGAACATTTTTACTTAGAGAACCCGATCCCGTTTACTTAGTACATTTTTGAGAAACGGGGCCTATGGTGTAAAAACACCATAGGTGCGTTTTAGTAAAATCCTTTTTGTAATATCAATTTAGATCAGACCTATTTGGTTTTTTATTAATAATATAAAAATAATATATATAAAAACAAACATTATAAAAACAGGTATAAGATAATTAAATAGTTAATAAGATCAGTATTATATTTATATAATATTTTTCAAATATAATATGCTGATAGTTAATAATATATTTAATTATTAAATATTGTCTAAAAAAACAAAAATATAAATATATAATATAATCATACTATATCTGCTTTATATTTTTAAGCCAATAGTTTGGAGATATATAGAATTTAAAAACATAAACTAAAAAAATAATAATAATAATATATATAAATAAATATTATAAAGTTGAGTATAAGATTATTTGCTATTTAATAATATTAGTAAAATATCTTTCTAATATTATAGGCTAATGCTAGGCTAATAGTATAATAATATATTAAATTTTAAAATTTTGTTTAAACTCTTCTCAATGATCACTTGGACCAATTTTTTTGCCAAAGAAAACCAGTTTTGTTGAAACATTGCCTGCACCCAAGATGCAGTAAGATAATATAGAGTATAGTTTTTGTAGAGATTAACTTATTACTTCTTTTGAAGACTCATCTATATATTCAACATGCAAGCTGAAAACATCGTTATACAAGATAACTGACAAGAGGTGGTGCTCTTGTGTATAAAATTTTGGTAGAGTAACAAAGTTTTCTGTTAACAAAGTTATCTATAGCAAAATAGTGAAAAATAACAAAACAAGTTTTTTTAATATCTTCTTTTGGAAATTTTGAAGAATCCACAACTGAAAACCCTCTTTCTATATTCTTGCTTGGTTTGAATTTTTTTAGAAAATTTTTGTTAAACAAAAAGTGGAAAAACTAGTATACTCCTTTAGAAGATTTGCATTGTTTACTAATTATAAATTAGAAACAAAAATCATGAGGAATTACGGATTTAGTGGCCTGGGAACTCTAATTATAGCAGCAGGTAGCTTGAGATACAGGTTTTTGGACAGCAATAACATTTAGCCTAAGATATAAATTAGGATAGGCAATAAAGAAATCAAACTGTATCATGTAAAACAAGAACTAACATTAACCATTTGAAGAACTTTTTATAATAATTCTTATAAAGCTAACTTTACCCCCGAAGATATCTACATAAAATCCAGAGTAGAGCTAAATTTAAGAGTATTATATAATTTTCAGCCATGATATAGCTATATCATTTTGTGAGAATTTTGTTTTTTCTTTTTCGAAATATATGTTTCTTTTTTATTCTTTTTGGTGTTTATTTGGGTTTTTGTTGGTTATTTTCACTCTGTTTACTTTTTAAATTTCTCTCTTTTTATCTCATACCTCCTAAGAAGAAGAAAGAATTAAAAGGAAAAAAAAGAATCCTAACATGGTATACAACAACCTGTAACAACTCTTGGGAGTAATTTTGTCATTGCAATATTTGAAAAAAGTTTTGAATCTTAAGAGTAACTAACAGTTGTTATAGCTAGTCACATTGGGCTTAGGCTTGGTAAGTTTTTATTAAATATAAACGTTAAACTATTTTGATATATCACAGTATCATATAGCAGTTTAATTAAATAAATAAAGGCAGGATCACTTAAAAAAATATATATATATAGTTATACAATATTAGCTTTATACCAGAACCCTGATATTTTTGATATAGATTATATTTAAAAATTTTAGTAAAACTTCTACAAATTTAAAAGGCAAAAATATATATTTTTGTAAATATCTTAGCAACTAGTAATTCAATTTGAATGAACTTTTTTTAAATAAAAGCTTTTAGTAATGCGTATTTTTTTAAAAAATATTTATTCAATTCTGTTTACTAGAGCTCAAGATAGTTAAGAAAAAGTAAATTTTTAGTTTTTGGCAAATTAGACCAAAACCTAGTTATAATCTATATGAAAAATATCCAGATCTTTTTATATTTTTAGGCCAATATTTTGAAGATATATATAATTTAAAAATTTAAACTAAAAAATAAGATAATAATATATAAAAACATATATTATAAATTTTATATATAATTATTTATTGTTTAATAATATTAATAAAATATCTTTCTAATATCATAAATTAACATGAACTCTTTTCAATAATCACTTGGTTCAAATTTTTCTGAAAATTACTCAACAAAAACAGTAAAAACCAACTTCTCAGCTTATAAGTCAGAGAAAGAAGGGACTGTAAGACAGCAACTGTCATTTAGAGATAGTTCTCATATGCTACCTGCCGACAGTTTTAGAGTTTATCACTTACTGC
>CAJVPY010000170.1:0-32805 GCA_910591965.1 Dentiscutata erythropus | reverse complement strand
GTTTTTATATAGGTAGTAAAGAGTTTTTATAGAATATAGACTTCTTGAGTGATCTAAAAAGCAAAATGAATACTTTAATACCCAGAGTACCAAAAAAGTGTCCCAGAACTCCCAAAATTGCCCTACTTAAATTTGGGATTAAATAATATATGTTTTTTTAAAATCAAGATTCCTGACATATTATTTAGGCACATAAGTTACACAAATTATATACTACATATGTACGTACATACTCTTTTTATACCAAATACTGGATACATACATATAACAAACCATTTTTTTAAAAAATATAATATAGCTTATTATAACTTCTGTTTTTTTAACTAAAAGTTTATTATAGAAAGTGACAACTGAATATGAAAGAACTTCTTTAATAGTTAATAGCTGAGTAACACTTGTAATTTCTCAAGTATGCAGTTTTTATTCCTATAGCAACATGTTTAGATTGACGAAACTACAACAAAACATTATATTAGAGTTCAGGAGTTAAAAAACCAAGCTATTACAATAAATCAACAAACTTCTTATTATATTAATAAGTAGAAAAATATAATTTTTAGGTGAGAAAAATAATTATATTCAGTAATACTCAAGTTTCAAAATTTATAAAGAATTTAAAAATTATAGATGATTTGGATTCATAAAAGCAAGTTTGAAGTGTATACAATCATGAATTAATCTGTAAAACGAAAGAATCAGTATAATGAGCATCATAAGAAAGTTTTATCTGAGACTAAACTATTGGCAAAATATCACTCTAATTATTATGTGAAGTTCTAATAGAACAAATATTGCTATTATTTAAAATCAGTAGGTAATTTGTATGATAATGAATTGAAAAAAATTAGTATTTAAATCATGCTCGAGGATATCTTACCCAACCTCTAAAACTCTTTCTAGATATGATTAAAACTTTATATTGGAAGCTAGTAATTTTTTTTATTGTATCTGGGAAGAGATTTAGAAATTAGAAGGGGGTTCCTCAAGTATGATTAGATTTTTTATTAGAAAAATCAACTTTATTTTTGATATTTTTATTTTTACAATAAATTCTTATTTTAATCACTACCTTATACTATTTAGATATAATTACAAATAAGAATTAGATTAATAATTAGCCTAATAAATAAGAAACAGGTTGAAGACTCTTTAAATATCAATGTTACTGTTAGTTAATATAACTGACTATATAATTTTATTATAAAGTTTTTTTAGTATGGATACTACTACAAAAAAAACCTGTTATCGGGGTTTCACATTTATAATGAATTGTATCAAGTAGTCAAAATCTTGCAAAAAGTTCCTTTGGCATTGACTACATGACTAAAATTTTTTCTAGATTTTCTATACTATATACTTTATATAAAAAACAATAGTATTATACGATAGCTGCTATTATCATAAGAGAATTTATTTTGAATCTAGTATATATTATATATAATCTGTACCAATATTATAATAAAAAAGAAAAAAAAACTAATTCTTTAACAGGCTTTATTTCAATTGTTTATTATCATTATAATGAGTTCAAATCAAGATTTTTCTTTGCTGTTATCTATATTTTCTATATTAGTCAATTCTTAAAATTCTTATCTTTCGATTCTGTTTTAATAACAATGTAAAGGTATAGAATCTTGTTACATGATGCATGTGCTATGTAAAACAAGGACCGACAGAAATCAGAACATAATACAAGAGAAGAGAAGCCAACGAACACGTGACATGTGATACAAATGCTGGAGTTGCATTACTATGTTGCAATAGTATAGTAATCCTTATACGATTGCGAATATATTAAATTAGTCATAGTTATGCTAGAATAATGAAGTCACTCTTGCATAGTTAGAAGGTATAAATATAGAGAAAGTGTTATATGTTAGAGGGGACTCTTTGCTTGTAATAATAAAAAAAACAGTCAATAAAAAAAAGATACTTTTCTTGCTATAAATATAAAAAGAAACCCTGTCTACGATTAATAGATATGGTTACAAACAATATCTAACCTGATTTATTTTTTGTGTCAGTCGAATTTTTAATATATCTATTCTATTGTACTATATAGAATTAGTATTATTTATATATATATATATATATAGTGGTTTCTTTTAGAGATTTCTTTTTAGTAAAATATAATAAGTTGGGGTTTGTTTTACATACTATATCAAGTAAAAACACATATATGCAACCTTTATTTTTAGATCTACACTTTTATCTTTAGGAGAAATAATAAATAACTTTCATTATAGACCTTTTTGCTCAAATTAGTAGTTATTTTCTAATAAAAACCAAACTATACCTTATTATATTAATTATCGAATTCAAACAATATTAAATTCACAAAATTTATTATAAGAATTGTTAGAGATGATCAGTATAGTTTTAAACCAGGTTTTGTATATGAAAATAATTAACAAAGTCAAGATTATTCTTCAATTTTAACAGCCCTTAATACAACATATTAAAAAATTTTTCATTTAAAATACATATAGCTGGACCCACTGCTTTGGGATTTGATAATAATAAAATCATCCACCAACTATTACTTGATATTAAATTTATACTTTTTTATATCCAACATAAAGATATAAGCATTTTAATTGTCAATTTGAAGGCATCTGAAAATATTGATTTTGCAATGCAGGACCCAACTATCTTGCTACATTTACAAAAAAAATTGGAGGTATATAATGATTAATCATACAAAATATTAACAATAAGAATGAGTATATTATAACAGTATATCAACAAAAAAAAACTTATAGTCTTACAAAAGGTACTACTCCTATTGAAGTTTGGCAACAAATGACCTTTCTTTAAAATTATAATGGATTGTCTTTATTCGGTCTTGAAGATTCTAAGATACAACAATTATTACAGCAAATATTAAATAAAAAAGATACACAATTAAAATGTAATGTTATGGATTGGGATAATTTTTAAATAATGGAGAAATTATTTGAAAAACATCTTCGTCATCAAATTTCTACTATAAAAATAAATTGGTATCAATTTTTTACTTTGTGGAAAGCTCAAAAAAGTAGTATTATTGTAAAGTAATATCTTATCTTTCACAATTATATTTGAATGAACATTTATTTACAGACTGTGAATTATGAGCCTGGCGATCAATGCTACGAAGTGTTGGTTGTAATAATATTATGCTATTTTCTAAAGATATATTGCAAGTTAATTATATATATATATATTTAGTATAATCAATTTATATTTGATAATAAAAATTACTTACTATATATACATATTAAATAGCTTAAGTTTTGGTCATGTGTATTAAATCCGGTATCAGATCAAGAAATATTAACAAATTTATATAATGCAGAATTACTAAATATATCACCTAAAGTTCAAGAAAATATCGAACCTGAATTAACTATTACTAAATCACTATTTTGGCAAAGTTTTTCAAATTCTCTTAACAAGAATAAAAATGAATTTGATAGAAAAAGGCGTGTTTTATCTATTATAGCTAAAAATTTTGGTTTTAAAGAATCACATAAAAACTTGAAAGTTAGTAAGCTTTTTTTTTTACAATAAATATAATTTAAAAATTAATATATATATATATATATATTTAGGTTTCAAATAACTTAATATTTGTAGCAAAGCAATATACAAGAATAAATGAACCTGGTTGTCCTATGACAAAAAAACCTGTTGTTACAAGATCTTGTATTTTGGATGTTCAGGATATGCAATTTAAAGCTTTTTTTACAGATAAGAATAATGTTAGTATGAGTTCTTATGCTATTGACAAAAAAATTGGTCTACCACTTCTATATTTAAAAGATAATAAGCAATCTCTTTGGAATAAATTTGAGGCTACTTACTCTGATAGAATTAAACGAACTTCTTTTATGGCAAGATTACATAATAGTGAATATATATATTAAAAAGATCTTGGGAAATTATGTAATATTTGTCATGAGTATGAATATAGTATATTTAATTCTTTAATTAGTCTAATTCAAACAATTATTAAGGAAAAAACTAAACAGGTTAGTAAAGATAATATAAGATTCATATATTTTATAGCCATACTAATATTTAAATTTTTTGATAAGTATCAACTTATTAATAATATAGAAGTATTATACTACTATTTGCATTGAAATTTTGAAACAGAGCTTACTGTAAACTTAGATAGTACGATTACACATGTTCTATGTATTAATCATTGTTTAATACTTGCATTTGGTAAATGTACAGAGAACCATAACTATAAATGCAATCATTGTGATGCTTTTTTTTATTATTTGAAAATTTTAAAAAATTATTACCAAATGATTATTATGAAGTATTATTAGAGCAAAAGGAAAAGCTTACTTATTTTCTTGCTTATCAAATACACAAGACATATTTAAATAGTCAATTCAATGCAGCATTATTAAAATTAGATAATAAAGAAGCAATAATTTTGGTAATTATAAAATGAAGATTTTAAAAAAGCGAGCACATGAAACTAAATATCAATTTTTTGAAAAAAGAGGATAGACTTTACATAACATCTTAGTTTTTACCAAAAAAGATAATACTAATATAGAAGTACAAGCTTTTGATTATTGGTCTTTAGACACCAAACAAGATGCATGGTTCACGGCATCTTCTTTTGATTTAGTATTTGAAACTTTATATTCTAAATCTAAATGGATTAAAATTTTTTCAGACAATGGCGCATATTATCACAACTCAGAAATGATGGCAATAGTTTCTAATTGGTATCAGTGGTACTCAGTTGAGATTAAAAGTTGGTACTTTTTTGAGCCTGGGGAAGCAAAATTATTGGTAAATTCTTATCATGCTGTGGTAAGAATATTTATTTATTAATTTTGTATATAAAACTTATTATTAATTATTATTAATAATAGATTTCATATACAATAGCTTGATATAATCAAATTGGATACAACCTTGATTTGAATAAAAAATTCAAACAGCTATTCAAGATCTTAGTAGAACTTCTGTTACAAATATTGAACTATTATGTAATCATGTAAATATTAAAACAATCAAACTAATATCAAAATATTTTTATTGGAAATGGCCAGTCATGAATGATCTTGCAGGATTTATTATAGCACAAGAATTACCTAATATTAAAGAATGAAAATTATTTTTATCAGAAAAAATTACAAAATTAGTTGAAAAAGATATTCATAAACCTAATCTATATGTATTTGATTATAGTAGCTCTAAAAAATCTTGGACTATTTCAATTCCTTAAAAAGAAGGTAAACCATAAAGATATATATATCTTCTTTGATTAAGAGAATTAAATTAATCTAATTATTTGATTTTATAGAAGTACATTTAGTAAATTCTAATAACAAAAGTAAGTGTAAATTATTTGAGTATAAATCAAATAAATAATATAACATACTTTAATAAAAATATTTTACTTTTCTAATTTTTAATTTATCAACCTATTTTATATAGATGTTAAAAAATATAATAGTTTATATCCTTTATCATTAGGTTGAGTTTTACGAAGTAATCAAAAATTAGGCAAGTGAGGAAGCGGAAAAGGAATACCAAAAATAGTAAAAAGCTATTTGGAATGATTTTTTTTGGCTAGTAACAAAAATAAAACAAATCAATATCAGCTACAGAAATAGTAAAGGAATTGGAAGATATGGTAGAAGTGGTAAGCTTAATGCTAAAATTTTATGTATAAAAACAGTAAAAGGTTGGATTAAAACTTACTTAGAAAAATTATGCCAAATAAGTGCTCAAAATTTATCAAATAGTAATTACTTTATTACAAGCATTATGATATAAAAATATATATAATTATGAATCTGATAAAGAAAATAATAGTATATCTAGTGATTGTTATAGGTGACAGGAAAAAAAAAACTTGTTAAACACAATATGTTGAAAAGTTTTAAAAATTATATAATAATAAATAGTCTCAAATCAGCATTCTTGATGTTTTAAAGTTTTGTATAAGATAATAAATTTTTATTCAAAATCGAATAACTATTTTAATAAATCATTTTAAAAGAAGTTTTTCTATCTAATTTATAATTTTTCGTGATTTTTACAAAAGTTATATATATACTAAATTTTGTGATTTATCGTAATTTATTAATAATATATAAATTATCGACTCTGGTATCACACTATTTGCAAATTCTCCTAATTTTGCGGATTGTCAATTAAGTTAAATTAAAAATAAAGGAATATAAATTAAACAGAAATTAAAATAATAATAAATGAGGCGTGGCGGCTTAGTGAAGCGGTCTAGTCATCACTCTCTCCAAGTGGCAGGTCTAGAGTTCAAATCCCACAGATGACGATTTTGAAAAATAGATTTGTGTTTTGGTAACCTGTATAAGATGATTGGATTAGGATATCTGTAACTTAAGTCACACCAGGGCGTAGTATTCCTGGAAGATCCGCTGACATTCGTATAACTGAGGAAACTCGGGATTACAAAAGAATGCAAACCGGCTTTAGGGTAGTGCAAACTCTCGATAAGTCCAAGATTGTGTAAATCTTAGAAATCTCTTTCGCGTATAGGAACCCGCTTGGGAAGTCCCGAATCAAGATTAGTGGCTAACTTTCAATAGTACTACAGAGTAAAGACTATACTGGGAACTCAACCAGAGGCCCAGCAATCATGACCCTTATAGGCAGAGTTACACCAACCTGGCCATTGGAGGATGAGGGGACTCCACAGGTTAACTGGATTGGAAGAAGGAATGTCTCCGGAGCCAAACTCATGCATCAGAAAATGTCGGTACTGGGGTTGGTTATGAACTTAATAAGGGCAGAAGTAAAGTAATGAAGGACTAATTAGGAAGATTGTACTTGAGATACAGATTGTGTTACGGTAGCATCTCAAAAGATGGCTTGAGATACGAACACAATGATGGCAGACAATATGTACTAATTGGGAAGTAATTACCAAACGAGCATGCACTATCATGTGTGGGACATGTAATGCGATGTCAGGTTTATCTCGAGGATGATCAAGATAGTTCTAAGGTGGGTTGTAATATATATAGTTAAAATCATTGTAAATACTACTAATTCCGATTTAACTATAATAAAATTCACCAACCAAAGAGGTCACCTTAAAGAGAAAAAAAAAATAAATAAAAATAATACATGTATTATAATACATCTTATAAGATCTGATATAATATAAAATCAAAACAAAAAATTAATTTGTTAGTTTAGGGTAAGGGTTAAGTTAGAGCTAGGGGTTAAGGTAAAGTGCTTTAGCAAAAAGGTTTTAACCCAAAATTTTGCAAAGAATTTTTTTTGTTAGAATGTTTTATAAGTGAGATTTTGAGCTACAAGTGTTTTTTTAAAAACATTGCTATTTTTTCAATTTCATATTGCATCTGATTTTATGATCTGATTGGTTAATCAGATGAGTGTATTATAGTACATATGTGCTAAATTATATAAATCTAAATATTAATATTTTCTAGTAAAAAATTAATAAATACTACTTACTATTATAAATTACTAATACAGTCAGACCTCATTATAGTCACTCTCGATATAGTCACAAACTCATTATAATCACCTTTTTTTTTTTACCAAACTAAATTTATATTAAATTAGTCTCACTATAGTCACAATTTTACTATAGTTACTATCACATGGTTTTTATAACAAACCTTAATAAATTTACCTCAATATAATCACAAAAAAATTACAAGCTAACTTTGCTTTCAGAAATATATGCAATTAACATGTATTCCATAATATATACGTATATATAATTATAATAAAGTTATTAAGGCATAACCTCATCTTAAAAAAAAAAAAAAAAAAAATCATTGATCAATAATTAATTAATAAAATTATTCTTAATTAATCAAAAATCAATTATATATACTTAATCAAGTATGATTGATTAAGCATAGAATTTATAGGCTTGAGTATATATAATTAATCAATTATTGAATTAATCATTGATTAATTATATTATGTCTACTCATCCATTATAAAAACAAACTGAGTCACTTTAATAATTTAAATAGCCAGAGTCACCTGAGTAATAGTCACAATCCAGTTGCTACCTGGGTGATCTATTATAATAATACCTTTATAGTTTTTTTTTTTACTATACAAATTTTCTTAATTGATCAAATTTTAACTATTTGATCGATCAATATAATCGATTTTTGATTGACTTACTTTTAATCGAGCCTATAATATTGTTCTCAATTAGCAAGATAATCAACCAATGATCAAGAATTATATAATTGAGACAATTTACTATAAAAGATTAATATTTTTAATTTTCTACATTTTTTTTTTTTAAAAAAAACAACTTACAATATGACTGATAATGATAGTATTATCAATAATAATACTTTTAATGATGAGTAATAATAACTCTTCTCCCAATTTGTAATATTTTATCTTTAAACATAATAATTATAAAAAGATGAGAATTAACAACATGATAGATTATGAAGATCTATTTATGATGAAAAAACAATATTATATCACTAATTATACTATGGATTCTAAATATGAAAGAGTGTAAAAAGCATTTACAAGCAAAATGAAAAAAGTAGGGTGGATGGGAAGGGGAAAAAAAATAAGTAGAGTAATGAATAAAGAAAAGAATATTAAATTAAATAAAATTTTAATCTACCTATAAGTTAACTTTCTCTAGAAAATCATCTAGTAGAATGTCTATATTGTTGTTATTTAATGAAAAATAATAACAAAGGTAAAAAAAAAAAAAAAATTGTGCAATTTCTCGGACTCAACTCTGGTGTATTAGATATAATATACCTCTTTGTTTCTCTAATGTGTAACCTAATTGTTTTAAAGATTTTTATAGTAAAATATGAATAAATTTATTAAATATTTGTTTTTTTATTGTTTTTTACTGATTTTGGAATTGATTTATTATATATTAATCATAATTAAATTATGTAAAAATGATTTTATAAAATTAGAACAAATTTGCCCTAAATTTACATATGGACTAAGGGATAGTTAGATTTATTCAATAATTAATATATATTAAAAATATTAAGCAAAAATTTTTAAAACTTTGTACAAATTAAAAATTTAAACTATTATATACTATACTTAATTTTTATTTTAAATTTTGATTATATTTTAACTTTAATTTAGCAATAAATATTATAAAAATAAAATTAAAAATTAAAAATTTAAGTATAAATATTAGTTTTTTTAAAAAATAATTACTAGTAATAGTTTGTAACTATTTTATTTACTATACTTTAATTTAAAATTAAAAATAAATTAGATTTAAAAATAAGTTATTAAAAGTAATAGACTAAAGACAGTATATTTAAAAATTATTACATACTTATGTAATTCTTTTATTTATTAAATATCTATAAATTTGCAATAAGTTATTAGAAAAATAGAATAAAAATTTAATAGTTAAAAAATAAAAATATTTAATATACATTATTCAGATAAATCTACTACAGAAGCTAAAAATTCTATTGCCACGCGTCGTGATCTATTAAAAGAAATTGATTCTTTATAAATTATTGAAAGTGATAATTTAAGAATCACCTATTTTTAACATCGTTATTCTCATCGCTAGATAAATCAATCATATCCATATCAAATTTTTTTTTAAATTCAGTTGAATCCCAATCTTTATCATCCAACAAATTAGCAGAATCAATCCAAACATAAGTTTGGGCCGGTATAGGATCCAAAGAATCGCCAACAAATACTTTAACATCCATTCTTTTATATTGCTACAAATTGAATTAGTTAATAAATGTAATTTTTTTATTAATAAAATTATAAAAATGAATAAGCATATATTAATAGAGAAAATCTTACATCACCCTCGAAATCATCGAGTTTCAAAATATCATTATAGGAAAGACCTTTAAGAAAAACACCTTTTGCTTCATCATTTTCATTACTTTTTATTATGGCCGGATACCAAGCACCACGAACTTGATAACGTTTATATCCCTTGATAATGAGTAGGTGAGAAAAGTTAAAATTTATGTCATGGTGAATAATGCAGGATCTCTAATAGTGCTTATCGTTAAATTCACAACATTATAATTATCGCTGTTTTCGAAATCAAAAAAAATAAAATTCTTGCGAATACCCGAACACTTGAATACCCGATTAGTTTAGAACATTGATCACATTGATCGATTGCCAACTATGAAATAGTAATTATTATATTAAACAATTACTCGCTTAATTTATCATTAAATAAAGATAGCTGAAATCGAACTTTGATCAATGTGATTAATGTGGTCAATGTTCTAAACTAATCGGGTATTCAAGTGTTCGGGTATTCGCAAGAATTTTATTTTTTTTTGAAAATATTGCTATTCTCAACCATTTCGAAAACAGCGATAATATGAAACATTCATAATAATTATAAATATAAAATTTTAAATAAAAGTATAAGTATAAATTAAAACTTTACAATTATTATAAATATTTGTAATTATTGTAATTAAAACAAAACTTCATAACATTTATGCAATATTTCGTAAAAATTATGAATATTCGTAATCATTATTAATATTCATATATTTACAAATAAAATTACCCTCTAACGCTAAGTGCACTACCGAGATCATGATAATTAGACAAAAACAGCGTATTTGGAGATATAATTTTAGAGATGGCTCACTAGTACATTCATTACCTTCAAAACAGCTGGAGCACCAGAATTAAGATCAACGGTGATTTTTTCTTTACCACCATTACTAAGTATGCGGCCAATAACTTCAGGAAAAATCAGAGTACCATAAAGGAAACAAGAAAAATCGGTTGACATTTTTTTTTAACTGATAAAGGGAAAAAGGTAATAATGGAAACGGAGTATAAGATACGATAAAGTTGAATAGTTACATGGTAGCACTTGATCCTTTTTTGTGATTAAAGGAATTCACATGTTATTGAACCGGGATAAAGTGATCGTCTTTTTGATAGAGTTATACATTGTTTGATCAGTATTCTAACTGGGGGGCAATGATTTCTGCGGTGATATTTATTATTCATTTTAAGCCGCAGAAATCCTCAGCATAATTGGATTAATTTTATTGGATGCTGCTTGAAGATTAATTCTCTAAAGCTAAATTTTGATCTTTTAACGTTAACGTTAAAGGTTATTTATTACACCATATCGATATATGATCAATTTTAAGATTGGGTAGTGGGATATATATATTTTCGGTAATGCATGATAAAAATCTGCAGATTTTTTTTTAACAACTGCCTAATTAATTTCGATGTTTAAAGATTTCTTAAATTAGTTTTGAGCTACTACGTACGTATAATTAATTATACGTATGTATTCTGAATTTAAATAAAGACTTGATGGCATGACCTTGTCCTGGTTTGAAAAATCATAACTTTATTTCAGTGTTCCCATATTCGGAATAAATTTGAATAAAATTATGGTGCAGGACATGCTATTACATCATTTCAGCATTTTTTTCACTGATACATCGTTATTGCATCTGCCTTTGAAAACATCATAAGTTAGTGCATACAAGTTGCGACATCATATGTAATAGTTAAAAGATTGTTTAACGGTAAGAATTTAATAAGCAATTCAAAAGACGTATTTGAGACATATTTGAGTATATATCATAGTTACTATTGTCGTTACGATATGTGTTAGTCTGTTTGTTTTTATTTTAATAAATAAATTTAAGGATTACACATTAATTATTTAGTACTTTCTGATATAAAATCAATTTAGCATACATCAATATATGATAAGTTTTGACGTGCTTTAAAGCATTTTTAATGATGTAATTTTTTATGATACGTTTCACGTTTGATACATAGTTTAATAGTTATACGTACATACGTATAACTTGCAAAATGTCTCGGAGTATCTCTTAAAAAAATCGGAAACAAATTTGGCATTTCTCTTGGCAATCAATGCTCCTGCATATTAATCTATATATACTATTATTTTATTTCCTATGAATAGTAAACGAAGTTTAAAAATATACGTTTAGTTATTTTTAATATTTACAATGATACCAAATAATTCATCTTATCTTGTTGAATCATTTAAAAAAATTTTCTTATACTATAATGGGTAATAAATATTACAATTCGGAACGTTACGAAATAAAACAATTCAATCTATGTAACAAAGTGAAAAATGTAACAAAAATGAGCAAGCGTTAAAAAAAAAATTTAAATAAATAAAATAAAAAGGGCAAAAAAAATTCTTGTAAACAAATTCTGAATTGTCATTTCATTTAATTTATGTATTAATTGTTTAATAATAATCAAAACAAGTTATGAATAAAATTTTCCGGCTTTTCAGAAAGGTAAATACTGTAATTGTGATACTTTACTTACTTTTATTCTCTCGGTGAATCTTTGCCAATATAAAATTTTCATGTAAATTTTCATGTAAATTTTCATGAAATCATTTAGAAAAAGAAAAAGAAAGATGAACGTTCTAATAAAGTAGAATTGGTAAAGCAGTTTGAAACAAGCGAAACTGAAACTTTAGTTAATAGAGTAGACCATGGTTCTGAAACCTATAAGAATTTTGATCACCAAAGATTTTCAAGCTATCCGACTCCCTCAAGGAAACGTAATCTTAATCAATTACCAAAGATTATAACTGACCCAACGCAACTTGCCATAATTAGTGATTATAATAGAAGAAATACTTATAATGCCTTCAATCATAATAACCATAATAACAGACATTCATCTTACAATCATAGTAACAGTTATTCATCTTACAATCATAATTACAGACATTCGTCTTTTCATCAAGATGGCTTTGATATCGAAAAGTTGATAGACATAAGAAAATCCATCATTAATCAAAAAGTAAAACCTATGCAAATTTCTTCAGGAATTTGTCCAAATTGTAATAATCCTATTGCTGAATTTGGTTACTATACTAAATGGTGTTTACAATGTCAATCAAACCTTTTCAAGGATAAATTTGGTTCTTGGTCAAGTGATTATGATGTTATTGATACTTTTATTCAAGAAACTCAACTTACTTCCCAAAGTAGATTTGATTTCTTAGAATGGATACCTTATAAAAAATTTAAAAATATTAAACAGCTTAGATCTAGCGATTACAGTTGCGATTACAGAGCGTTATGGCTTGATGGTCCATATGAAAAATGGGACGTGGATACGGCTCAATATGTAAGATGTGGTAAACGGAGAGTTACATTAAAATCTTTTGGTAATTCCATAAACATAAGTAAAGATTTCTTCTCCCATGTAAGTACTGTATATGCGCGCTTCATTATTACATTTTGATTATAATATTATATAAGCTAAAAAAAAAATTCTTTTATTTTTCATAATTTTTATAATTTTTATAATTTTTATTTTTTATATTTTAGCTGAGAAAATATTTACATTCTGAAATTAATAATGGTTTATATATCGCTCGATATTACGGAATAACGCGTGATCCCTCCACTGAAAATTACATGATGGTTGTGCAATATGCAAGCGACGGTGATTTAAGAAATTATTATGAACAAAATTCTGCTTCATTAACTTGGCAAAAACGATTAGACATTTTACATGCCATTACAGCTGCTCTCACTCGCATGCACAAGAACAACATTGTTCACCAAAATTTACATAGTGGCAAAGTACTTATACATTCATCAACAATACTCTTGAGCGATCTAGGTTTTTATAAACTACAATTTAATAGTAATGAAGGACTATATTGCAATTTATCTTTCACTGCTCCTGAGACCTTACGAAATAATCTAATCACCAAAGAATCAAACATTTATAGTTTTGGTTTGATAATGTGGGAATTGGCCTATTGCAAAAAACCTTTTTCTGACCGTCCTCATGATTTAAGTTTGGCTATTGATATTTGTGATGGTGTTCTTCCGGAATTCAATTGTGATCTTCCAGAATGCTACATTAATATCGTGAAACAATGTTTAAACCTTGATCCTCTCATGAGACCTACTGCTGATCAACTTTACAAAACACTTGGTAAATGGTTGTGTTTATTATTAAACGTTACCACCTCTGATATTGCTAAAGAATTTCATGAAGCAAATGAAAGACTAACGCTTTTTGATAATAAGTTTGAAGTTCACCCGGAAGCTACATACAATAGTAGATTTTACAATTTCAAAGGATTTGATTCGTCACAGAAAACCCTTTCTTTAAATAGCCATAAATTATGAATAAGAATTACTTATTCAAAATTTTTACGTCACTGGTACATACGTACAGTACATAACTTACGCGTATCACTATCTCTGCTTCAGACCTAGAGATTGGAACTGATTAATTATTAACCGATTAGCCGATCAATATTTAATGAATCGGGTAAAAAAAATTATAAACGGTTAGAAAGCGGTTAATAATAAGTATAGCAGATTAAAGCAAAAGTTACATAATACAGTATATAATTCTATATACTGTTTATAAAATTATTCCATTTTCGAATTTCGAGCATTCTATTGGCACATTAATTCAGGAGTTTGTATTCTGGAATTCACTTTTACCATGTTAGAATCTTTAGGTTTACATAATTATTATAAAGGTACCGGAATAGATTCATGCTTTTATTGATTGAATGTAAAAAATAGAATGTACTCTAGAATAATATTACAATATAGGACTGATATCAATATAAAGAAATTTCTTAATTTTGACTGAGATCAATTTATATTTTTTTAAATAAGTCCTAACAATTTTGTTTTACACATACAGTATATATTACAACCCTTTTCATAGGGTGTTCTCAAGCGCGCTTTAGTCGATTAGTCGGAATAGATAGGTCGGGAAGCAAATTTTAATTATATAGTAAAAAAATGGGGTTTCCGAATCATTTGTATTCAGACTTCGCCAACTTTCACATAAAACTAGCTGACTCAACTTTTTCCGAATCCTTTACTACAAATGTTGAATGTGAAAAATTTTTAAATATTGATGTAATATTTTTAGGTTTCGCTTTTAGCTTTGGTTAACGTTGTGCTATTACATCTTGTGAAGAATGAATGGAATGGTTGTATTTAGTGTTTCTTTATTCGTAGTGAAAATTTTTAGCATGGTAATCCATCAATGAAAAATTTTAACCAATCAGCGCAACTCTGCGAAAAGGATCTATTTCTTGTCAATTGCTTTTGACGGTCTTCTTCCGTTAATTAAATTTTTCTCTATGACGTATTAAACTATTGTAGCTCTACATCATTCATCGGAATTAAAAAGACGAAAAAGGAACTGGAATTGCTGACATGTAGAGTTTGTTATTTTTCACGTGGTCTCTAATTAGATGAAATGCTACGCCACTATTGAAATGATCTACGAAACAATAGCCAATCACAAAGTCCGTTATGCTAGGCCAAAGTTGCGACTCGCACTACCTTTAAATTCACAATTTACAATCAATAGATAAGGAGTGAAAAATTCGACTCACTTCCGTTAAAGTGAACTCTAAAAATATAAACATGTGTGTATTCTCTCGATATAATCAATAGTGAACCTCACTATAATGGGTAATGTATGCTAACAATGGGAAATAAATAATGATACAAAATAAATCAAAAGAATAAATAAAAATACAGCTACTATAAACAAAAAGCTCCCTATAATATGGTTTTTAAAAGCAAAAATTGAAAATATAATATCATGTAACCCTTACACTCAATGCCCACTTATCTATTCAAATTTACATAAATTCCAATACTTGCCGCAAACCAGAATATTTCTTCGGAGATTCAAGTCCTCTTTATGAGTTTTGTTTAATGCTATAAACAAAGTCCTTTTCATCTTCGAGAAGTCCTGTGATGGCATAAAGTTATTATCCTTGAAATTTTTATAGTATTTGACAATTGTTTTATAAAGATATGGAAGAGAAAGGAAAGACAATTGTAGATCTGGGTTAGCCTCATTAAGCAAGATAGAGTTTACGAGGTGAACAGTGGCTGAATTGGCTTTAACAAAGGTAAAGGTAAATTTGTCGTTATCCTGTTTTTTGAGACCTGATTGGTTTGCCCACCAATCAAACCGATTGTCAAATTCTCTAAAATCAAAAGGTTTGTCAAATTCACTTTCTGGTCTTAATTTAGAGGGTTCTTTGAAACCAACATATTCTGGAATTGGTGGTGGGTGAGAAACATTTTTAAAAATTGATCGATGTTTAAACCCAAGAAATTTATCTAAAGCTTCAAATCCAACACCTTCTCGAAATCCAGAAGCGCAAAGAACCACTGCTAACTTTGGAGAGATGACATAAAACCAATGGAAGGCTATTTGACGTGGTCCACCAAAACCTCCCACTTGAATAGGTACATCATAATTTATACCTTCAAAAAGTCCAAATGAGTTACTGGTCATAATAAATTCATCATTTTCACCAGCTTGCCAAATTGCGAGGAAACAATCGATCATACGAAGCCTGTAATCCATTCTATCTACAACGAATATTCGTGTGTTGTCTTTGACATCTTCATGTGGGGTATCTATTATTTCTCGAACGTTCTGTAACCACACTTCTTGCGAACTTTGTAAATTATGCTCCTGCATAAAATTTTCTACCATTGACCCAGTAACAATATCAAACCTCTTATCTGCAAACTGATTTCTTCTAGAAGGTTTTCGGTAGTCCATGATAAAGAGGAACTTGCGTAAGTCAGCCAGATCTTTCCTAAGCAAAACAATTTGACTTTTCATTTGAGATGTCTCGATAATGTCTCTGACTACTTTTGATGCTTTCTCTTCGAGAATTGATAATTTCTTTTCCACACGCATTGCATCATTATGATTAAGATCTTTGTACATGTTTATGTCTCCATAAATTCTCGCAATTAAAGAGATACATAATTGATCATTGGCTCTATCATAAATTTGGAGAGATTCTCCTTTCTTTTTTGACTTCCAAAATTTTTGTTTCTGAGTGAATAGCTTCCTATTACTCGAGAATATCCTCTCATAATTGTCAATAGCAAAATTACGTAGAATGAATCTTGGGATATAATGATGGTATTCATCTTTTTGCATTATTGCTACGTATACAATGTAGAGAAAAGAAATTCGGCTGGCTCTTTATTCATATATCATTAACATGTATATAAGCATGATTAAAAATCCATTTGATTGGCTAAAAATTTGATCTTCGTCAAATTAAAATTTAAATTTTGATTGGCTCATATCGAAAATATAACATCCTTCCGGCATAGATTTACACATTCATAAAAATTATATTTAAAAGTTTACGCGTTTTTTATTTTTTTTTTATTTTTGATCATTTCGATCATTTCAATCTCGTCAAGTAGTATTAATAACGCGAATAATTGGTTTAAATAAAAATTATGTCAAATAATAAGCGTGCCAAATATAGTAATTTTCAAAAAACTCGCGATAAAATGCCGAAGAGCAAAATTAATCATGGCCCCTGTTCTATCTATAATTGTGATAAAAGCTCTAATGATTTTCGATGTTTAAGTAACTTGGCTATAAGAAAAGCATCCGCTAAAGGAAATCTTCGCTTGTATCCTTATTTGCAACCCGGTTATCAAATTTGTAGTCCACATTATACGGCTATTGTTGAAAATCAATTACCTGAACCAACATCTGCGCCCGCACAAGCATTTATTCCAACAACATTACCAGTTAAACCATCAATTGGTGATCAAATTAAACAAATGACTAGCGTGTTATATACAAAAAGACATGATAATGTGATACTTGACCCTAATGAATTCGATAAAATGCTTGAGGAAACTGACCCTAATTTAACCAATTTTTTTGCTGATATGTGTGCTATATTAATACCGCAGGACCGCTCACCTTATAATAAAAAAGAAGATCGAAAAAAAATTGTCGCGATCTTATACTTAATGGCGGGAATACAGGACCCCGGATAATACTAATAAGGGTAGTATTATTAAACCGGACAAGAATTCTTAAATTATTTTTAGAAGTTATATTACTAAAAAGGCTTTTTGAATAAATCTAGTATTATAAAACCGGGATTAGTAAAATAAGGTTGTGTACCTAAAAGTGGATACATTTTTATTGAAACAAATATCTAATATTTTAAAAAAATCCATATCTGATTTAATAATCGAGGGTATTATTTCAAATTTTGGCCCGCATTAAGCTTAATGTAGGCAAAATTACATCTGGGCATCAAATTCTCTTATGATTGGCTAGATAATTTGTAATAAATATTCAAATTTCGCTATCTTGAAACTTTATTTGTTAGTAAAGTTTCACGACTTGCCATAGTAGTATCAAAAGCTTTTCTGTGGAAGTTTTGTGGCCAGAAGTTTTTCTGCAGCCAAGGCGTTGTTGCGAACAAAAATTATGAGTGATTAAAGGTTTAGCAGTAAAGAATTTCGTATAATTAAAGTTTCGCCTTAATAAGAAACCTTCTGGAGCTAAGAAGCTTGCCAGAGTCAAAAATCAAAACTCTGTATTTAGAGCTTTCACCGTAGTCAGAAGCTTCGCCGTAGTTAAAAAAAAAAAAAAAGAAAAAAGAAAAGAAAAAAAAAAAAAAGATTTGTAATCAAAGGATTCTGTAGTTAAATAGACAACTTATTGTTGCAGTTAAATTTTCTTGATGGATTTAGAATTATTGCTTACTCCAACTGAATTTTCACAGTCTGATAATGAATTGCCAAACTATTATAAAACATCCGATGACTATGAAACAACAGATGATGAGCATTTAAATAATGAATCGGTTGTTTCTCAAGAACATGTATCTAAAAAAAAACGAAATTGTGGAATGAATTTAAAAACTACTTTAGAAAAGGTAAGAATAGTATCAAATATGTTATTTATATTAATATCTATCTAATTTAATTTTATATTTTAGCAAGCAGAGTTGGCCAATCATCCAGATGTACTTGAAATTTTGAGTCACTATGTGTACAATGCAAACATTGCAGAAAACCAATTAAACTAAGAAGAAACTATGATAAGTCACGAATTGAATCTCATGTGTCTAATAACAAATGTATTAAGAACAAGATTTGAGGAAATTCTTCGCAGATTCTAATTCTCAAGATGAACCATCACATAAAAGATATCCGTGTTCTGGATTATGTAAAGAGAAGCATCTTAAATATATTGAACGAGTTGGTGGTTTTGCAGTATCCGGTGGAGCTCCACTTGTCAAAATAGTAGCACAAGAACTTTTCCCAGACAAGTTTACAGAAAATACAAAATTTTCTTATTCTAAACTTAGTTCCAATCAATCAAAAAGACTTAATGATGAACTATCGACAAGGTCTAAGTGGAAGATTGATCAAAAATGTTTATGCATACATAGTTCAGTGTGTGAAATATATACTGACCAAATTGAACGATTATGCGCGAAATGTATCTTACTTACAAAGGATCCAGTTTTTAAGATAAATTTTAATTATTTGACTCTTTTTTTTTTTTTTGATTTATATTCATATTTATTTATTAATTATATATCTTCTAGAATGCACTTTCTAAACCCATGCCGAAACCAGAAAATCGACGCTTCACACCAAAATTTTATTTTAGAAATAATCTGATTTTGAAATTTCTTGGAAATCTACATATAAAAGAACTCTGGACTTCAATTTCTAATACCAATGAAAATAACTCAGTGCCATTTTGGTTAAAATTAGCTGAGAAAAGTTTAAATGGAGCATTTGAATCAAAAACTACATTTAAAGGACTATGTGAAATAATGATGCAAATAGCTCAACGTGAAGATTATAGCAAAGGCATTCAAAATTTAAAATATTCTGAAGATGTTACCCATTTTACGGCTGTACTTTCCAGCCTAAGCCCAAAAGCATATGATTTTTTTCGAGCCAATTTGGCAGGACAAACATTACGAAACATTAGGTATTAAATTGTTATTTTATTTATGATATTAAAATTTTTAAGGTCGTAGATTATATAATATATAATTAAAATGTTTCTTATATAGGCTCTTGCATCAAAATCTGGCGAATGTATGTCTGACACAAGTATATGTTTAGAAAATATGGCATGCTTTAAAAGATTAGCCGATTCTATGAACTATAAAGGGCCAGTTATTGCAATGACAGATAATACTAAAGTTTATCCCCGTCTTGGCTATTTCGCAAATCTTGGATGTATTATTGGTTCTGTTTTTTCGCTTGACCAAACAATGGTTAATGATTATAATGAAGCAGAATCAGTTATTCAAAATATAATTTCGAACAATGCAATAGCAAAGCAAGTTCGTTTGTATTTACTTCAAGTAAGTATTTATAGAGCTTTGAATTTATAATTTACTAAACTCAGTTTTTAAATAATAGTTTGGTGAATTATAAATAAAAATATGTAAAGTTTAGTTTTTTTGGCCATTACTTATTTACTTCCTCTATTTTATTTATTTATTTATTTATTTATTTTATTTTTATTTATTTATCTATTTTTATTTTTTAAAAAAATAATTAAACTAATTTTCAAATTTAAGATACCTTTACCAAAATTTCCACCAGTCGTAATCGGGTTGGTTCCAAATAATGGAAATGAAACATCTACACAAATATTAAAAATGCATGAAAAAGTGCTGGAGTTAGCTCGACAACTTTCGATTCACATAGTTCTATAGGAGCCGACGGTGCTATTTCAGAATTTAATACTCAAAAGCATTTAATGTCTAAAAATACTGGACTGACAAAGAGTTTTAATGATCCAATATATAATATAAACTTCACTTGTTCAATTTTTCCTGGAGTAGGACCGGTAATTCAAGTTTCTGATCCATTACATGCCCGAAAATCTGCACGAAATGCACTATTTTCTGGAGCACAATTATTTACTTTGGGACATTATATAGCAACGTATGATCAAGTGTTAGATATGTGTGAACAAGATGATAGTGTTTTGTATAAAAAGAATGTTATTAATTGTGATCGCCAAGATGATGGCGCTAGCTATCGTCTTTTCTGTTCTTCACTTCTTAATCAAGTTATAAATTCAAATACTTCTAAAACTATTCGATATGGACTTTTTGTTTATTTGTTTGTAATTGGTAAGTTACTAATGTATTCATATTAATATTTTAACAATTTGTTAAAATTTAAAAAAACTTAATATTTGGTTAGGCGAGTTAATTGACGCATATCAAAACAGAACGATTTCACATTTAGAAAGAGCTCGAATGGCTATGATGGCATATTTTTTTATTATCATTTAGAAATCATATATTGCATCGGTTGGATTAGCTAATCCTAATTATATTAGTCTTGAAAAAAATTTTCTTGCAACACAAACATTTAATATTTTGACAAGTTTAGCAAAATCATTAGTAAGAATAATAAATATGTATTTGCTAATTTTCTGAAGTTTACAAAATATTACTGTATTAATGCTTTAATTTATTGTTAGATTTTCCTAATTATATCATATCGTGATTTTTATAATTCATATCCATTATTACCATGGCTTCACGGATCTGAAGGATGCGAGCACTTTTTTGGGTTGTGTCGACAAATTAATAATGAATTTACATTTTCCGATTTACTATACATGGTTCCAAAAGTATCATATATGTATAAGGCATATATGAATGGCACTTTAAATAAAGTGATTAAAGATAAAACTTCTGGTGTTGGTAAGTATAAAGCTAGCAAAGTAATAGCGCAAAAATTTGGCAGTCCCATGATTTTTGAGACTAGATCTAAATCGGGCCTATATATAACTTTTATCTAATTGAAAAAGTTTAAGAATATAATAATGATATCAAATCTTAATAGCCCAATTACAAGTCCTCAGTTTAGTGTATAATGTTTTTGGCTTATTTGTTTCAGAGATCACAAGATCGCCGAATTTCATGCTATTGTTTTGCTACTTGTATAATTTAAATATTATTTTATTAATTATAATTAAATCTTTAATTTATTTTATTAGGCTATATTACACATTATAATACTGGAACGCTTGCAGAAACAATTAACATATTACGTCAATGGCCTTCAGATGAAGATTTGCTTTGTGCTGTTCATGAGAGGTATCAACAAGCTTGTGATTTGGCAAAAGTTCTTTCAATAGTTAATCAGAATGAAGAAGTTTATGGTTTTTTAAATATTTCTAATGGGCAATCGAACCAGTCAGATGATGAAAATGATGATTTTTTTGACTATTTTAATGATTCGATCCAAAGCAATGAAATATCAGATTCACATGCAATTGCTATGGCAGCAAACACTGTAGCTGATTCTAATACTATAGAGATCCGTGATGATGATATTGAAAATGATTTAAGAGATGCACGTTTTGAGTTAACTTTTTATTGTCAGATGCAAATTTTTCAAATATTCACGATTTAGAGACATGTGAAAACTTTTATACTGGCATTACCGAAGCAGGAACTTTAGATATTTCTTACTTAGTTAACTTACGAAAAAATCATAAATGTTATAGTAACCAGGATATGGAGCGAAAGACTATTTGTAGAATTCAGAATTTTAATCATATAAATGCTGTTTCTCCAAATATAATAAGTAGTCTAATTGCAAATCGTATATCAAATATTGAAATATCACGGACTGAGAAATTACGTGAAATTCGATGGAAAAATCGTTGTCGTCTATCTGTATTATCAAGTACAAATAAAAAAGTTGGTGAGTAATAAATTATGAGTAATAAATTATAAAAATAGTTCTAATGCTTATTTAATAAATTATTTTAAAATTTAGATCTAAACGGAATAACTGTTGCTAATATCGGTGAACATAATCCTCTTCGCAAGCATGGTTATGGATTTTCTTATATTAATCACAAAATTTGTCTTGTACAAATTTTAGCACTATATCAGAAGAATTCTAATTATCATTCTTATATGCGTGATGATGTGTTTAATATAGATTCATTATCTTACTTATCGGTAAAGGTTTTTTTCCCACTTCGAAATAATATTTTTTCGCCTCTAGCTAATTCTGGACATATGGTTTTTAGTTATATTAATGCTAAGTTTTTCATTTATTTTCTTGGATTTGGTGATTTTATTCATGTTGATGAGCAGCATAATTTGATAACTCTTTTTGGGAAAGCTTTAGAGTTATATAGGTTTTTTAATGAATGCTCTACGAAGAATTTGTTACGAATTATTGTTCATTCTGAAGTAGAAAAGGATTAGATTTAATGAATAATGTGTAATAAATCAATAGAATGATTCTCCATGCCGATTCTGCTATTGTGGCAGATTTTGATAGTTTAGCATGGGTTCGAAATATACTTTTTTTGATTATTATGTCAGTTTAATTTAATTATTTGCTAATCGATGCACTTAATTTAAAGTAAGCTATTACCTCACATTTAATTTTTTATTCATGGCCATTTTATCAAATTTTTTTTAAAAAAAATTTATCAATCGAAGTAGTTAAAATACTCATCTAATTTTACTTGAATTAATTCAAACGACTATGTAACGATCGGCATGAGATTTTATAAGGATTTATAAATTTTTTAAAATTTAATTTGAATCTGCAAATTTATTTTTACAATAAAAATTTTAAAATGGTTAATTAAATAGTACTTATAATCACATTTTATTTCAATGCATATAAAAATAATTATATTAACAGCTAAATTTTATGTTATTAACAAATAATTATTATGCTCAAGCATCTCAATCAATTAATTAAATAATGATAATGATAATGCTCAAGCATCACAATCAATGACGACATTTATAGAATTAAATGCTTGAGCGTACTCTTTCTATTTTTCATAAGCCTCCTAAAAAACCTAATAGAAAAAATTTTTATTCAACCTAGCTGCCAAAACTTTAGTTTTATTGGCTTCATCTTTTAATGATTTTACCAATTAAAATTTTGTTGTAACAGTAACAGAATCAACTTATGGAGTCATTTAGTGAAAATTCCTTTGCAGAAACAAGAAGTAAATTTTTAAAAAAAATTTTTTATAGGCAATCTATAGTAATTCTGCAGTTGCTATTTCACACTGATAGGTAATACGAAAATATATTCGAAAAAAGTTATAATATTTATTATTTGTTAAATATAGAAAAATATATACCCAAAATCCTTCAGTTTTTGGATCGTCTTCGCTGAAAAATTTTTAAATTTAGGTAAACGAAAAACGAAAAAGTAGTATTTATTATAGTTTGATTAAAGTTAAAAGATGAGTTGCATTTATTATGTTCATATCAATGTATCGATTATTTGCTTTAAAAGCTTTGAGTATAAAATTAAAGTAGCTATTTTTTTTTTAAATCGGTTAGAAATTTGTTGAGAATTCATGTAAAAAATATAAAATTAATGCTTGAGCGACCTTTATCAATAGTAAATTTTTGAAGAAAAAAGGTGGCTAGTAGCTTATTGATCTGTTCATCGAAATGGCAGCTTACTTGGTTAATTTATTCAATTTCTGACCATTAAAAATTTGCTTCCGATTTATTGAGGTGTTTAAGAACTATGTTCGAATCTCTATTAAATTTGTAGTTCAAAAATAGAATAGATAAAAAAAACTATAAATCTCTGTCATGTAAAAAGTATTTACGTAATTTTGTAGCACACTAACAGCTAAGACTAATTTTCATAGCACAATACTTTTTGAAAAAATGTGCATTAGGTTATGTAATTAAATCGGGCATATAAATTGTAAATCAAAATGTACAGAGCTTAAAATAGGCAAAAATAGGATGTTTAGAGTGGACAAAATACCTGAAAATTTACTATTAACTCAACTCGTACCTCTATTAGTATTATCCGGGGTCCTGGCCAGGTACATCGCGAAATTGCCCGATGATCGACGATCATCGGACAATCACGGGATACGTGTTTGTTTACATTTTGGTATTAACAGTTAATGTTGGTGTTAATGTTGGTACCAACGCCGGTACCAACGTTAATACCAACGTTAACCAACGTTAATACCAACATGGGGTTAATACTGTAGATCAATTGTATAGCATAATTTGTTAATAATAATAAAGTTAGTAAATACAATAAATAACTTATGACAGTAATAAAAAATAGGGTTAAAAAACTGTGCGAACTCAATTACTAATTTTCTTCACTTCGTTTTGTGTATTTTGGGCTTTTTCATGTACTCTGTTCGTACGAAGTTTATTAACATTTGCATAGTATTGAACGTTGATGTTAACGTTCGTACAAACGTCGATATTTGATCAGTTAACGTTTGATGTTAACAGTTAATATTTGTACGATTAACGTTCGTATGAACGTTGATGTTAACGTTCGTACGAACGTTGATGTTAACGTTCGTATGAACGTTGATGTTAACGTTCGTATGAACGTTGATTTTAACATTCGTATGACGTTGATGTTAACGTTCGTATGAACGTTGATGTTAACGGTCGTGCGAACGTTGATGTATGAATGTTAATATTTACGTTTACATGAACGTTAATATCAACGTTCATACGAATGTTAATATTAATGTTTGCATGAACGTTAATATCAACGTTCATATTAAGGTTTACATGAACGTTAACATCAATGTTCATACAATTTACTAATTGCAAATCGGGATGAATAAAGTGTTTTTTAAAACTTCTAGAGAATATTTCTCAATAGCTGCTTTATCAAATTCGGTAATATATATATATATTTTAATTCTATAATTTAGTAGGATTGAAATAAAAAAAAGTTCATTGAGTTATATTTAATAGTTAGCGAGAAACCATCGCTAAAAGTTTTAAAAAAAACTAAAATAAAATCGAGTAAAATATTCTTTGAACTTTAAACGAAGATTTTTCGACAACCTACTAACCAATTTGATGAAAAAAAATTTATTTTAATTCTACGAATTCATAAAATTAAAAAAAATTTAAATAAATTTGGATAGCTGGTTATAATTAGAAGTTAAAAAAAATTTGGCGCAGCTCTTTTTTCATGGACGCCTAAACTTTGAACAAAGATTACTCGGCACCTACCTGATCAAATTTGTTCAAATTTTTTTTATTTAATTCTATGAATATATAGAATTAAAACAAAAAAAGTTTTATCGAATTTGATCGGATAAATGCCGAGTAATCTTAATTCAAAGTTTAGGCATCCATAAAAAAAGTGCTGCGGCCAATTTTTTTTAACTTTCAATTAATATTTCTTGATAACCAGCTATCCAAATTCAATCAAACTTTTTTTGTTTTAATTATATGAATTCTTAGAATTAAAATAAAAAAAATTTCATCAAATTCGGTTAGCAGGCTGTCGAGAAGCTTTGTTTAAAGGTCAAAGAAAGAAAATTTTACCCGATTTTTTTTTTCTGAGATATTTCAAGTTTTTTAAAACTTTTAGCGATGGTTTCTCGTTAACTACTAAATATAATTCAATGAACTTTTTTTTATTTCAATCATACTAAACTATATAATTAAAATAAAAAAAATTTTACCGAATTTGATAAAGCAGCTATTGAGAAATATTCGCTAGAAGTTTAAAAAAACACTTCGTTTAGAATATATCCCGTGATTGTCCGACGATCATCGGGTAATTTCGTGATGTACCTGGCTTTACATATTCGGTAAAAAAAATCGATCCTCATAATTAATTTCTGATATTTTATAGTCTGATTCCCGATTCTTTTAAATAAGACATGTGCCTATTCCAGGTTATTAGTCAACCAAGGTTTAAATAAACCTAACTTTGGTTTATTCTGAACCCAATCCAGGTTCATTTTGATCCATCCGGGTTCAAATAAATCAATTTAATATAAAATTTTGCGGCTAATGTACGTATATCCGGCGCCTATAATTATCGAATATAGTCATGCATCAAAAACGTTATTGTTTATCACTATGATGCACTTTACTCGTCCACGTTCCGGACAATAATAGCTTGATAATTAATCTTGGTCTAAACTCTCTCCGCTTTAACTTCCTCTTATTAGGCGGGTTGGGTTAGGCACGAACCTAGCATAACCACCACGATCAGTTACGTACAGAGTTGGAATTAATTACTTACCAAAATTTTAATCAGTCATAGTTAATGAATTATAATGCCGATTTTCGTTTATATTGTAACTTAATAACAAATGTCATTTAAAATTTTCTTACCAAATATTTCATTAATGGAATCCAATCGAATTCAAAAAAAATGTTCGTCCTGCCGAATAATGGATCAAATTAATGAATTTGAGATCAATAAAGAAGAAAAGTTAAAGAGCAAATATGAATAATATTCATGAAATGTAAGAAAGTGTTATAGAACCTAAAAAATATTGAAGATGTAGTTTATAAAAAAAGCTTATGGGAGAAAAGAGTGCACGAATGGATCTTAATGCAATTATAAATCTTTCGAATCAAATTGATAAATTAGAAAAATATTGATGAATCACATGCAAACTTAATAGCGATTGAGATTGTAAGGCTCTGTGGGAAAGGTGACGGATACTCTTATGTTTTATCTTATGTTTTATCATATTTAAGAAGCATTATATTAAGCAAACAAAAAGACAATGTTCACTTATTGGTGCAATTGCCACCAAAAGCTTGAAAAAAAGGAAAAAAAGGTTTTAGATAATTATAAACAACATAATACAGAAGCATCTTGTCAATCCTTTAGGAAACATGACGGCTCATTCTTCAAAAAGGTTTGATAAGTTTATTTTTATATTATTGTATATATTAATAACTTTCAATTTAGATTCAATGGAATTCATATTATCCATTAATTGAAATAATATTGTAGAAGATAACGAATCAAGTGAAGAAGATAGCGAATTGGAAATTATATATCAATACAAAAAATTCTTTATGAAGTATAACCTATTTATTGTTTTTATCAAATTAAATTATGCAGCAAATAAATAAAAATATCTAAAGTTGATATCGATACTATTCTGATATAAGCGCTTGACCTTCTTGAAAAGTCTTTAACCTTTCGCAACAAAAAATATGTTTAATCAAATTTCACGCCAATTCAAATGATAGACGATACAAAGAATCTGAACTAAGCAAAGAACCTTTAACACACGGAATAAATACTTTTTATTGATAAACTTAAAAAGTAAAGTAATAATAGTTCACAAAATAAATTTCAAATAACCACTTTTTCTTGACGCAATAAAAATTTATGATATAGTATGTAAAGTAATTATTTACCAAATAAATTTCGAATAAACACTTTTCTTGACGCAATAAAAAATTAAAATCTTTATATAATGTTAATTTTTATATATCGGGTTACGAGATCCGGTCTCAGATCAGACTTTAAACAGCGATGGTCGTGGTGGTTATGCTAGGTTAGGCCTTATTTGGATTTTAATGTGGGGCGGGATTTATGAATAGCTTAGTTGTGGATCTTTGATGGGCAAAAAGTAGAATATACACACAGTGAGTGGATACCGATATGCGTGTTTTTTATTATAAAGCCTAAGAAAGGAAATAATGTAAACCACGAAATTTGACGCGCAAAAATATAGTCGCAAAAAAATCCCCAAAAACTGTTATTTAATTTAAAATTCGCGCATGCTTGAAGTTGAGACTTCAGGTGTCTGAGGTTGCTTCTCACCAGAATTAAGCCCCTGAAATTAGACCTTCTTTGCAAGTACTACTTCAGATTCCTGAAATTACCACTAATAAAGAAACCACCTTCTGTGGTCTAATTAAAATGTTCTATGAAATTTACTAATCGATACTATATTGCTTTAATATAATGCAATTTTATTAGCTTTACACATTACTTTAATTGTCACTTTACACCAGATCCTAAATTTTGATCAGCAAAATTCACAAATCTCTACTATCTACTGCATACCGATGCTGCACATACATAAATGTATTGCATGCAAAATCAATATAACTTTTATATATTCACAATTCACTAACCATATAAACGAAAGATCTAAATTGAATTTTAACCTAATAGATTTAGAATTAATAACCTTTGTATAATGATACCAAACTGTATGGGATATTAAAAACAAATCACTATTTATTATTATAGATTCAAATAGACTTAAAGTAAATTATTTTAAAACTTTGTTCTTACAATCTTTCTTTTAATTCTATTATTAATATATAAAATGAGTTGAGTTGAATATTGTACAAAACAAAGCAATAAAAAAATTATAATAGATAATTCAACCTATACTTGTGTCTGGTAATAGCAAAAATTTATTTTATTTTCTTATTATTACAGATTAACATTATAAAATATTCAAATATAAAGGAAATAATGATATAAAAAAATAATAAATATAATGAAAATAATAAAAATAATGAAAATAAGAAAAATAAAAAATAAGAAAAATGAATTGAGTTTAGTTATTGTGGTAATAACAATATTTTTTTTGTTTATTTCAGCCAACTTTTTATAGAAATTTATTTGTTTTCAAATCAAGTAAGAGGTGTTCTATATTTGGTAAAGCCAATTCTTTACTACAGATCTCTTTGTATTTCATCACTTTTCTTACTATTTCAATTCTGATTACTTGCTCAGTTATTCTCCTAATAAAGATTCCAATGCTATCTTAGAGTTGTTGGTACTATTTATGCTAACCAAAGATTTATATATATAATCTTTGTATAATATTTGCTTATTACATATAGTGCTATCCCTTTGCAATGAATTTCTTTTTGAAAATTTCTATTTCAAATATATATTCACTTGAACTTTTTACATGTAGGTATATTTAAAAATTCATAGAAGCTATATTTACTAGAACTTGAATCTGAAACCTGCTCAAAATCTCAACTCTTCAAACCAGTTTAAAAGTAAAGAAGGTTGTAAAGTTAATATATTTGATAATTGCAGATTTTGTCGTTCTATATATATATATAAAAAATAAAGATTTAAAAAAAAGTAAAAATAAGTTATAAAAGAAAAGATAGTAAAAATTTAGAAAAAGATTAAAATATTTATAATTAAAAAAAAGTAAAATTTTAAAAAAAAATTTAAATTTGTAATTTTTGATAGATTTTTAATATAAAATAGGAAATTGGTATACTCTCTTCAAAAGATCTGCTTTGTTTATTGATTCTAGTTCTGGCCAAAGAACTTCTAATTATAGTAGTAGATGGTTTAAAATATAAGTTCTCAAATAGTAGCAGCACCTGGCTTGAAATATGAATTAGATAATAAACAAGAGTTACAAGAAATTATGAATAGCTTATATATAGAACAATGACTAATATTAATATAAAATAAAAAATTAATTAATAATTTACCAGTTAACCAGAGAGTAATTATAGTAAAATATAACTCAAATTACTTTTAAAAATTGGAGGCTTTCAAATATAGTGTGTGCATATCTAAAACTTTTTTTACTAAATTAATCACCTTTCTAATTTAAGAGACTTTTATAAAGCTTGTCAAGACATATCTAATAGTGATTAAAGCATTAAAATCAGCCTGGTGAGTGCTAAGATATCTTTAAAAAACATTTTTTTACTATGTAAACTTCTTTACAAACAACAATATTGTTTGCAAAGAAGTTTACATAGTAAAAGAAATGTTTTTTAAAGATATCTTAGCACCTATTAAACCAATTTTGGCACTTTAACCACTATTAGATACATTTTGACAAGCTCTATAAAAGTCTCTTAAGTTAGAAAGATGATTAATTTAGTATAAAAAAGTTTTAGATGTGTATCACATTTAGAAACTTCTAATTTTTATAAGTAATTTAAGTTACATTTTACTATAATTATTCTCTGGTTGACTAGTGGATTACCAATTAACTAAAAATTCTTGTAAAACTAACTCTATCCAAATAATTTATATACAATATAAATTATATTTAGAGTAGAGCTAAATAGAAAAGTATTATATAATTTTTATATTATTATAGGCAATAATAGTCTAAATAGAATTTTTTTTTATTTAGTGTTTTTTCTTTTTTGAAATTTTCTATTTTTTATTTTTCTTTGCTTTTGTTAATTTTTTTTTGTTTACTTTTACAAATTTTTTTTTTTGTCTTATACCTCTTAAAAAGAAAGAAAATTAAAAAAAAAAGAATTTAGTTTTAATGTAATAGCTAAGACTCAAGCTATAATAAGTTTTTAAATAGGTATAGTAGTTTATGTAAAACTTATTAGCTAATATCAATATGATAACCATATTTAGGCATTTTTAAAAATTAGCTAGGTAATAAGTTAGAATAGATAATTTGAGCAAATTATATATTTAATAAATTAATACAGTATAAAGTTATTAAAAAAAAAAATTTTTTTTTTTTTTTAATTCAGCAGTCTTGTTTCTACTGTTTATTAGATTTATACTTAGGTAATTTTTGGTTACAAATATTACAAATATAGTTACAACTATCTAATGTATATATAGTATTAGCCTATCTGGTTACTAACTTGAGTGATCTACTATATAAGATTTTTATCTCCTTATCAACTATTCTGCACCAGGCCAGTTTCAAACTTATTAGATAGTTTCCAAACCTATTTTTATCATATATATCCTGTTTATATACTACTTTACAATATCTATTAACTAACTTTTACCCCTCATTACTTATTACATTACTTCTAATTCAGTTCTTGTATTACTTTTAAATTGGTGTCTTTTGAGTGGACACTCTTTGTACTTTCAGTTTGGTGTCTCTAGAGGAGTTACTTTAAGGGTCTAGCCATATCTCAACAGTTGTCTGTGTCAAACTAGAATGTTATTTCACATTAATTTAGATATTTGTATTATACACCACCAAATTAGACTAGCACTTCTTCTATAGTACTCTCTATTGATATGGTGTTACAGAAGTTTAGATCCTTAGGACAGGAGTTATGTACCTTATTTAATTACTATTATAAGCCAGTGATCCAGGACTCATGCTTCTGCCATATTTTGTCATTAACTTTTATATAGATTATGTAATACATTACTCCTTGGCCATCTTTATTTTTGTATCACCAGATCACTTGTTTCCATACTTTTCAGAATTTCTTTTAGCCGGTTTTCCTTGTTTCTTTGTGCTAGAGGTGTTTTATATTTAATAAAGCTATTCTTTTATCACAGCCTCTTACTATATTCACTGCTTTTGGATATACTATATATAGCTATCCTCCCAATCAAGATCCTAATACTGTTTTAGAGTTGTTAGTGCTATCTTGCCAATCGCGAATTCATACACACAGCCTTCTGCAGTAAACCTTCTATAACTCATATTATACACAGTGTTCAGACTTCTTTATAACTTAGGGCTCCTTTCAAGAATTCTTTATAGGCCAAATATATACATCACATGGTCTTACCATCACAGAGTTTTACATTCGAAAGCTTCTAAAGATTATAGAGATAATTAATTAAATTAATTATCATTAGCTATAATTAAACTGTTGATCTTGTTTGTAGAGAGTTAGGTGTATAGACCACTAAGCTACAAGATTCTAATCTCTAAAAAAAAAAAATTATTTGTATTAAGTTTTATAATTTATTATATAATTACTTATATAAATTATTTAATAAAAATACAAGCAAGATTTTATTTTAATATTAAAAAAATTTTTTTTTACTAAACTAGTATAATATTTACTATTATTATATCATTTCATTATATATATAAACCTATACAATTGATCTTCTAGAGCTATTTTAAATTTTACTTTTTTAATTTTAATTTTAATTTTAATTTTTTTAACTTTTAGTAATCCTGCTTTTATTATTTGAAGGATAATTTTGATATAGTTTGTACTTGTAGATATAATACTATTTTTAGTATTCTACTGACCTCATATATAATAAAGACTTACTTAATCACTTTTTAATCTATATCAGCAAATTATATAAACGTAATCTTACGTAAGATATTACGGCCCATAATATCGCGCAAGAATTACGGTCTGGACATAATATTGCGCAATTTATTATGTAATATTACGCAATTTATTATAGAGTATTACGCAATTTATTACGG
>CAJVPY010000169.1:0-32826 GCA_910591965.1 Dentiscutata erythropus | reverse complement strand
TTTGGGATTATTTTGCATAGTAACTGTTGGCACTTCTTCGAAGATAGAGACGGGTTCAATTTTTATTTTTTACTTGTGAAATGTTACATTCTTAAAAAGTACTTTAAACTGTATAAATACAATTGTAAGTGATTGACCAATCAGAAGAAAGTTATCCTATATCCCCCAGGTACACGTATGATATAACGATAATTCAAATTTTTTTATATGACCATTTAAGGTAATAGATAAACATTACGTATTAGACAATCGATTTACTGATTGCACATCAAATAATCGAGACTTCTGTCGATCTTGTTATGCTGATAAGAAGATAGGTCATGTGAATGTTGTGTCTGTAACTTCAATTTATACAATTCGTAGGTGTCCATAGATAGAGGTCTGATCCGATGAATGGTACATTCGAATATTCATTGAATATTCGAATATCCGAGTATATAATTGTTTCACTGAATTGAATATTCGAATATAAAATTTTTTCACCAAATAATTCATTGAATATTCAATGAATATATACTATCTAATCGACCAATTAAATACAAGATTGGTGTCATATATCATGCTCATATATATTGATTGGTTAGCAATGCTAATACTGTAATAATCATAGTCCAAAGTAGATGAATAAGATAAATCCTTATTAACTAGAAGTTTTCTCTATCGATTTTAATGTCATTTGTTAGCTTGTGTATTTAACCTCTCAATCATTCAATTTACTGTTCCCGAATCAACAACTCTATTTCATGATCATCAATATTCGATGAATATTCAGTGAATATTCGAATATTCTTTTGAAATTTGATGATAAATATTCGAATACATATTTTCGACCGGATCAGACCTCTATCCATATATTTACTCTCGCCTTGATTAATATTATATCACATGATTTGATATCTAAAAATAAACAAAAATTTAGAAAATACAAATATGATTTTTAAGATTCGCCGAATTCAGATCCACAATCCGTCATTAAAGGCTTCAGATCTGAGCTGGATCCGAGGATCCATCTATTTAAACACGGATCCAGATCCATACTTGGACCCGATCCGAATATTCGGATCGTGCGGAAAACTAATACAAACCCTTTTTTCAAAGGCTGTTTTCCTAATGACCTATAACCGAATTATATTATATTCATTACAAAAAGTTGAAACCGAATTTACTTACAGCTGTACTCATAAATTCTGGGGCAACTGAAAAAATTGCTGATGACCGAATCGATAAGTTTCTGAGTTTAGCCGTAGTCGGTTACTTATTGATTATGACTCGGTAACTTATTGTACGAGTCTTATGTGACAACCTGCGCTTTTTTCGTTTACTTATTGGCACGGGATTCAGACACCGTGCAATAAAATAGTTATTGTATGGGTATATTGAATACCCAGTTAAACACACGGGTCTTCGGCACGGAATATGAACCCGTGTGTAACTGGGTTATTCACCAAAACCCATAAAATAACTATAAATTATTAATTAGATATATCATATGTTAAATCAAGCGACAATTCAAACTGAAAACTGCAAGCGAGCGACGAAGTCTCCCGCCACATGTAACATTGCTAGTTATTAAATGAGTTTTGTTAAACGTTAAAGTTAATACATATTAAAAAAAATGCACAGATATGGTTATTCATTATCGGTATAATAAAATAATTATGTAAAATATTGCAAATCATAAACATACCTTGTGATCATTAATTGCATTTATTAATTGACATTATTATAAAAAATTTAAGCAAGAATGTAACGATCATGACAAAAAAAGCCAACTAAGCCAATTTTGATCGGCCGAGTTTTTTTTTTTTTTTAAATAAAAAAGTTATTAAATTTGGCAAAGAGGCTAAATTAATAATATATACATAGAAATTGATGAAAATTACTGATATCGGTTTTTTGTACATAAAAATTTGATCAGCCGATTTCATTATAGTTATGAGTTAGACTATAATCGATTATTGAGATATCATAAGGCGATGAGAGCTTATAAATAAAAATTTTTTAAGCCACAGTAACCACAGTAAGTAGGCCTATAAAGCTTTTGATAAGAGGAATATTTCATCAAAACCATCAGACAAATAAGTATATATGGAATAAAATAAAAAAGATTCCCGACTGCATTACACCCTAATAAGGAAATAACATGTGTTTATTTTTTTTGGTGTTCAAAAAAAGGATCGCTGTTTTGTTTTCACGTAGTGGAATTATTTAACATTTAAATGAATTCCGTGTCCTCCGAGAACTAAAAAACACTTGCGTAGTCACGCGAAAACTAAGTTTTTTTTTCTTTTTTAAAAAAAAGTCGATGTAACATGGAACAATATTTTTTGTAAGGGGTTGATGTATTTATCATATTAATCATTTACATCATCTTTTTTTTTTTAAATTTTTTTTTTAATTATGAAATTTAATAGACATAATGCATACGAAGCATACGAATGAAGAAAATTAAAAAAACACTTTATTTGGAAATATCTACACAAGGATTTATAATAGATCCTAAAGTCTTTTTTATTCCTTTAAGTTAATTAAATGAAAACATCATTCCGATTATAGGACCCTGAGTTTCAAAAAAAAAAGTATCAAATTACTTGAAAATCGACATATCATGTTACATGAGTGTAAATAAACTCGTCAATAAATAAGCTCATGAATTGCATTAAATGCTATTATGTAATATTATAAGTAAGTACGTTCGTATGTACATACGGACGTTACGTATGACTGTAAATTTGTTTATTAAAAAAATCTTTATTTCAAGATATGTTTATTGAATAAAGTCACTAATATTAAATTGGTACGTAAGTACAGTACAGTAAAGTACGTTCGTACGTACGTACGTACGTCGTATATACTTTAGTACTTATCAGCTATCAGTTATCATCAGTTATGAACCTAAGTACAGTACGTACGTACGTATGTATGTATGCATGCAAATATGTATGCACGCATACATATATGCCTAAATTCAAAAGTTTATTTACAAAAAGTTTACAAAGACCGGGTGTTATGTAAAAAAAATTACGTCCTTGTCTTAAAGAGTTCTAGTTAATCTTCATACAAACATATCCTGAATTAGAAAGATTTCCGAAACTACATCATACACGTAGTTTCTAGATTATCAACAATAAATTAGAAGAGTAGTTCGAACAAAATTTGTGATCACAAAGAAGGAAAGAAGAGTAATATTTTTCAAAAAAGTCGAATTCATGTCTATCAAATCATCCGCATGGAGATAACTTGACATATCAGGTTTAGGATTGTTACTCCAAATGCAAATAAAAATGTATCACGGTTGAAAAAAAAAAAAATTTGAGTGCTGCAAATAAAGGTAAAAAATTATTCCCGGTTTTCAATCTTGAATATAATAATAAAAATCTCCCGGTTTTTTTTTCGGAAATCGTAACCAATATTTCTTTTTACAAAAAAATTTACTCTAAGCCAAAAGATGTAGATCGATTTGTCCTAAATTTAATGTCCATCAATTATTTTGTTTATCAACTAAAAAGAAATAAACATTTCTCTGAAAAAGGAAGCTTTAATATAAAATGAGTTACATATAAATATACACCATTTAACAGCATAGAGCTGCAGCTAATTTTGGGATATATATAAAACCCCATTTGTGTCCGAAAAATTTTTTCCTCATTTTATATAGGTGGATACTCTTAAGATACGCCCGAACTTGGCATAATTAATTTGCCACATTTCTTTTGGCATATTACGTTTTTTTAACGAGTGTGTTTCTGTTCTATATACCTTTTAGTGTATTTTGTTATTTATTTTCACTTCTTAAGAACAAACACTTTAATTTATGCTATGTTCGGGCGGATAGATCTTTTAAACAAGCTATTTTTTAATTGGTCTTCACGAATCCTCCTTATTTGGCTCACATTATCCCAAGTCTGCAACGCAAGCCTATTACTTTATAATAAAAGTCATGAACTTATTGAAAGCTATTCTACTGTAGACTTTATGTGGATTGATACACCATCATCATTCGAAATGATTAATGGTACCATTACGATTGCCTCCTTTAGCAATAACAATTCTTGTACTTTAAATTCGGTTCCTATAAATACTGTCATACTATTGGTACCATTTAATGAAGGATTGAATTATGGTTGTTCATCTTACGCGGATATAATTGAAAAGTAAATTTTATAATAATTTGTATCTTTATTATAACAGGTAACCTTTTTTGCTAATTTAAATCTTTATCCATATCTTTCATTCTTATAATTAGTAATATATGGCTTCAAACAATAAATCAACCAGTTAATGTAAATGCCACTGTAATTTCATCACCATCTACGACACAACAATCCACGATGACAAATGAATATATCGCTACAAATTCACCCACCAAGACAAAAAATCAGGATCCTTCTATAACAATGATTGAAATATCATATGAGACGGAATCACTGGCGCGTCCAAATAAACGCGTAATCAAAGAACATATAAAGCCACGTAATATAATAAAATATTTATCACTTGATAGTCTTAATAGTCAACCACAAATAAAAGTAGTGATATTTACTTCAATGAATAATGGAGATCCGGGCATTAAGGAAAATTATGTTGGTAATTTAGAGATGCTTTCTAAAGCTGCGCCTGTCTTAACCCTAATGCGGGCAGCAGATATGACAGATGTTCACAATCTCTCGGATCAAATCTCATATGCTGTAATTATGCGAGGTATATATCATTCTTGTTTTTTTATGAATAATATTTAATTTATTTTAACTATTATTTTTATTATTATTATTATTTTTAAGATTCTGGACCTTGGATAAATTTACTCGATAGTGAAACTTTTCTGATCTGGTCAATAATATCTGGTGTATTATATGGCAGCATTTTAATAATATCAATTGGTCTTATTTCATGGGGTGTTTACAGAAGAAAATTTTCTCTTGATAATCCTAAACCATGGTTACTTTCTGGGGTTGTTATATGTGCTATTAGTAAGTATATTTAATTATTATGATAATTTATAATTATCATGATATCTATAAATTAAATTTGTACACAATAATTATTAATATAACCCTATTTTATTTAAAGTATTCCCGGTATTATTTACGTATGACCCATGGGGTATACGTTATCATAGAATTTCCGACCTAGAGTATCAAACTCTTGTTAATCTAGGTTATTTTTTTCTGTGTATTAATTACACAATATTTTTGTTTCCATGGTAAGATTACAAAAAATAAACAAACTCTTTATTTAGCATAACACAATGATAAATATATATTTTTTAATATATTTTTTAATTATCTAGGGTAAAAGCAACACTACATCTTGCTGAAGATCTTGATTATAAAGTTGTGCATGTTCGGCAAATATGCAAGATCTTTTTTATAATCATTTTATTAGACGGGCTGATCAAAATTATTTCCTTTCTTTTTTATGTCCTTGCGCATGTGTATACCATCTCGAAATTAGGACAAGCTTACATAATTGTTTATATCGTTCTGGAAACGATTTTTATTTTATTGGTGATTTGCGGGTATGCAATATTTGGAATTATAATGATATTAGCAAGAAAAAGTGATTTAGTTCCTATAGTTGAACCGAATACTCCAAGAAATAATGAACAAAATGGAAGGACTTCTCAAAGAAATAATGAGCAAATAAGGATGGTTCGGATGAATAAAAAAATTTTTGAGGTAAGTCATTACTTGGATTTATCTGAAATTAAAAGTCATAACAATAGATTAATTAATTTATTAACATTAAATATTGATTTCTAGGCTGGTGTATTAACAATGTCCTTGATACTATCCTTTCTCTTCATCACTGTTCATACATTGGTTACAGCTTTCTTAAGCCCGACAATTCTCAATTTTTGGATAACTCGTATCACTGATGACGTCTCGTTTATCATTGGATGCATCGTTCTTTTAATAACATTACATTCGGATTCTATATCAAAATATTCGCATATGACATACGCAAGTAGCCCAGAAGAGTCAAGTACAGAGAATTCACAGAATCCCTCAAGATCATCATCTAATGGCGGAGGAACAAATATACAGGATCGTCCAAGAAGAAACACTTTGGAAATTTTATTTGGAAGGAGAAGTATTGTGGGATTATGAACAAAGTAATAAGATTTTTTAAATTTCCCACTTTTACTTTTATTTGGACTTTATTTAAGAGAAGAATCCTTTACGATGGCGATGCAAAAGAAGGAATTTTTCAATGATACGTTATAATGTAATTATTGTTTAATGACGACAAAAACATATATACATATTTAATTATTATTACGTGGACAGTATATATATACCTGAACAATTATACATATAATAGGACTATTTTCTTATCCCTATAACTCATGTATTCAAATCATCATATTTTTTTTTTCACCTATTTTTCTACATGGTTTTTTTTTGTACATAATTTATACTAGCATCTTAAATGTAAATAGCTTTTTATAAAGTTTGGTTACATGTACAGAGATTTTTTGTGGATCGGATTTTTTTTTTTTTTTTGTTCATTTCGAATTCATGTAATGGTTATTTTGAAAATAAAACTTTTGAAATGATTGGAGCTAGGTATTAAAAATGATTAGCATTTGGTTTCACATTCTGACCTACACAGAATAGTACGTAATAGTAACAGTAACGGTAAGCAAAATTAATTGTGTAATTCAATTGCTATCTGTATAATCAAATGTATATCAAATGTATATCAAATATATATTTGTTTCAAAAATTATAATGTAATACTACAATAGAGTAATTATCCTATCTAAAATCCGGATATTCCCTATTTTTAAAATACATATAGAAATGAATGTCCAAATTATTAATATATGCATTTTGATATCCGAATCGAACTCTCATTTTCTTCTCTCTCGAAATCCATAATTTATCTTTTAAAGAATTTCATTATTTTTCAACTTCAAATTACTGAATTATCACGCATCAAAGCCTCAAATTTCATACGTAAATCCGGTGGGAATATAATACGTAATACGTAAAAATTATTAATATGTAGTGCAGTACGTAGTGTCAAAAATCACTCAGTATTTACATAATTTATCCTTTTCTAGTAGCGATAGATAAGCCCATAGCTTTTTGAACAGCCAAATTTCTAAAAAAGCACACAATGTCCATAATATTATGCGGATAAACCTTTTCTTCCGTAATTATATATTCCGATAAATATATAAAAGAAACTACTTTTTGAACGAAAAAAAAAATTTTGTCCTAACATTAATTTTAATGATATAAATCTTAATGAAACCTAAATAAAAATTTTAAAAAAAAATTTCAAAGAAAAACAAAGAAATTTTTGAAACTATCTAATGAACTGTGATAAGAACACGGTTGGAAGAAAAAAAAAAAGTTTCTTTAAGGCTATCAAACCGAAAAATAACATTATTATTAAAAACATTTTAATAAAATTATTATCGGTTCCTCAACCGACAAGCCATTGTTGGCACGATCTTTTTTTTTTAAAAAAAAAAATTTTTTTATATTTGAAGGGGTGCACTCCTCAACCGGCAAGCCATAGGCTTGCTTCTTCAACCGACAAGCCATAGGCGGCTTACTTCTTCAGCCGACAAGCCATAGGGCTCGTTTCTTTTTTTAAAGATTTTTTATTGATTTTTATATATTCTTTTTTCAAAGTAACTATACCAAAAATTATATAATGTATTTAAAATTTATCTGTACAAGATATTTTTCTTGTATATAGAAAAAAATGTTTTATGTACTGTATGAACATTTATGAAATATGGTTAAATAATATACCACTTTTGTTCGGTATATAATTTATCTGTCCATTGTAATGATGTGGAGTAAAATCCTCATCTTTAGCAAATTGCTAAACCATATTTTAGTTATTCAAATAGAATAAAACTTTTTTTTTTTTCTTTTAAAAAAATAAGGTTTATTTGTTCGTAAGTGTAGTGGAGGATTAATTTTATGCAAAGTGTTCTCAAAACCTCCGTTTTTAATGCACTTTTAGTATATAAATATCAAAAACGTAACTTTAATTTTCTGTCGATATTGCATATATTGCATATTTATGTAACGCAACAAATCTCGTGACTCGTATATTTTACCATCTGAATGAAACTATTTGTATCTGTATTGGCATGATGTTATGTGGAATGAGGTCTTTTTTCATTTACATGAAGGTAAGACTCTGGATCGCGCTGTTAATGTTCTGTCCTAATATTTACTGTACTTTAGAACCTTTTGTCTGGCGATCATTTTATTGCAATTTCAGAATTTAGATACCTCATCATTCTTTAAAGTAACATATTTGGACCATAGGATAATTAAATTTATTATGGTCTTGCTTTTTTTTTTTTTCTGATTCCTTTTTTCTAATTGCATTATTAATCTTTTATTTGTATACAGAATCCAGAAATCGTTTGGCCTTCCTGTCTTTCAATAACTTAGACTTTGTACAGATAGGTTTATGCATATACTGTATATCAGAATTTGGGTATCTATTGGAGTATTGTCAAATTTTATTTCAAGAGAAATAGGTACAGTCAGACCTTCCTAAGTGCAACTCGTTGGGACCAAACTTTTGATAGCATGCATTTAGAGAACCATAAGAAAAATTGCATTTAAGATTGCATTTAGAGAGGTGTTGCATTTAGGGAGTTGCATTTATGGAGGTCTGACTGTACTTGTAAACTTACTGGAGATTGCGAAACATTAGTAACAATTTGATGGTACTTTGTGCTCTTGTCCTGCAAGCCTTTTTTTCTTACTAGATTAGCTATAAGATCAGTCTTTCTTAATTGCTCTGTTTATTTTAACAATAAGTTCGGCCTTTTCTTTATTTTCTGCTTTAGCTTTATGAATCAGGTTTTATAATCTTTCATAGTTTGTTTTAACTTTGTATTCTCAGCTTTAATCTCAATATTCTTGATTTTTAAGTTCAGCTAAGTTTATCAACTTTTTTAGCTGCGAGCATAGAAATTAGTTTCTTTAACGAATCTATTGTGTATTGAGCACTATCATTGTCTTGCTTAAGGCATGAATATACAGTATTCAAAAGTTTGTTTATTCACTGTCTTTTTGTCTAGCTTATATATCTATGTATTAACATATCCATTACTGACATGAGCACAATGAATTATTCGGAGAGGTTATACAAAATTCAAATTTTTGCGTAATAACACCTCATGAGCGTTATTTCGAAATAACTGACGCCATATGTATCCCAAATAACACGCATGAATCAATATAAATTAGCCCACTGTTGTTGATTTTGGCTTCCAGTGGGAATTTCTGGCTTTCCAGTGAGAGTTTGCAATGGTAAAAACTCCAGTGATACTATTAATTTTGTTTCCAGTGGCCTTCCAGTGGTCTTCCGGCGATCTTCCAGTGACAACACTGAATTAGCTAATTACATAAATGTTTTCATGTATCAGATGATTTAGCCTTTAACGTAAATGCGCATACTTGAGATAGCGCATATATACTCAAAATAACACATTTTTCAAATTACCGTATAAACGTGTAATAACGCACATGGGCGTTATTTCGAATTTTCAATTTTTTTAAAAATGGCATAGTTAACTCAAAAATAACGCGTCCGATATGTACGTACCAGATTATCTTTCACGTTCTCTTTTGAATCTTTGAATAAATTCGAAAATACAGTAATAAGCTTAAGTTCAACCTCTAACTCTGAAACCTATTTATTAAATATGATAAAAAATATATCTAAAATTTATTCACCTTATGTTGTTGTCTTTATCTCAAAAAAACCAAGTATTTTTTTCTAGTTCTATTATGATGTCTCAAGAAAGTTCTGTGTAGTTGAAATTTTTAAAATTTTTAGCATAATGATTCGAATTATCGCGCATGCGCGTCCCGAAATAACGCGCAGGGCTCGGAATAACGCGCCCCTGCGCGTTATTACGCGCTTATACGGTATAACTTTGTCAGTACTGTATGCAGTATCATCGCATAACATAATGAAATTCTGCGGTGCCTGTCACAAAAAAAGGAAAATTCTCAGTCATAGGCCTATATTAAAGTGTATGGTTATATCTATACGAAACACGCAATCTCGCCAGTTTATTTTGCTCATTTTTGGAAGCTGACTAACTTTCTTTTTTTTCATTGAGCTCTAGAAAAGCTAACTAACTTTTTTTTTTTTTATAGAGCTCTAGAAAAGAAATGTTAAAAGTTCATATTGCCTGTCTTTGTAGTGTTGACAAATTTCTCAGAAAGGAAATCTGTGTGGGTAGTCATAGTTTGCAAGCACCGAAGTTTATTTATTGAAAATATACTGGCACAATTGAAACATTCATATATTTGAAATTTTTAAAACTCTTGGCTTCGAGTATATATGCGATCATATTAATGAACTCGGAAGGAGAATTAGATCTCCAGCAGGCATAGTTACATGCTATATTCACTTCATAAAAATAAATAAACATGTTAATGATCAAACTTATAAAGAGTCCAACCATATAGTAGATAATACAAAATATATTCATTCTATAGATCCTTGGATGTAATAATTTGTGCGGCAATTACAAAAGATTTATATGAGCTATTAGATTCATTTCGATAATACTGGTGCGAAAAGGATGCCCTTTTTAACATAAGTCCTAGAGACATCACGAATATGTCTCTTCTGAACGTTTTGAACCATTCATCTACCAATACACGAAGTGTTTCTCGATTTCTGATAACATTCCCGCCTACCAAACACACAAGGAGTTCTCGAATTTCGAGTTAGGTACTCACTTTATTACTGAACCTAAATATAAAAAATAAAAATTGAATATAAATAAATTAAACCATGTAAATAATATTTATTTTCCACAAAAAGCAGAAAATAATAAAGTACAGTATTGGACTGCCGTCAATAGAAATCAAGCAGATTACCATTTTTTAAAAAAATTAAAAAATTAATTCCTTAAGATCTAGACTTTCTTTTGAATATTAATTTATTATGATAGCCTCAAAATTCATCGAGATAAGTTGTGAAAGTTAAGCTTTCTTTTGAAAATTAATTCATCGAGATATAATTTGTGAAAGTTAAAAGTTAAGGGATTAATTTTTTAAAAAATGTCAATCTGCTTGATTTCTATTGATGGCAGCCCATTTTTCGGGATTTCGGACCTGATTAAACCCAGAGGAATCAAAATCTTGAATAATAATAATAAGTGTTATTTTCCATTTTATAATTGATAACCGCATGCTACTATTTGTTATTAAGTTTAGGGCTAAGTCATTGCTAAATGTCACGTAAAAAAAAAATCAAAATTAGTAAACGGAAATAAAGGGTTATTTCTTCTGAAAAAATAACTTAACATTATTTAGTTCAAAAAAAATAGGCAAATTTTTGAAACTTAAAAAGAAGAGGGAAAATTAAACATTGTAATAATAGTACAGTATATTATCGAATTAAAACAACACTCCCGCTTTTGGACCCAAAAAGTTATCACGTTTATCAGACCTGAATAGAAGCGATCTCTTCACTTTAGTCTGAAGAAACTTTAGTAACATACGGTAATTATATGCAGCATTTACAGTATATTGATTAAAGAGTGTATAACGCGTATTACGCATATTACGTAAAACCAGATCAGATTTTAGTTACAAACTGGAAATCCAGATGATCACAACGTCAATCAGTATAATCATGCTCTATTGACTTATTATTATATACCATTAGAAATTTTTTTTATTGATTTTCTATTCCAGTATTTCTATAAAAAGAACCAGACCAGATGGGCAAAATACAAAATTTTCATTTTAGATTGCACATGTATGCATGTAGGTTTTGACCAAAATTAGATTTAATTTCTTAATGCTGGCCAGAATTAATTGCATACTATGCATGCAATTGCGCATCTCTAACCAGGACCATATACTCAGATAATTTTACTCATAACCAAAATAATAGGTCAGGAACTATGAACCAATTTTTTATGTGGTTAAATGTCTCCAATCTTTATGATGGCAGTCCGCTATCATAACTCATTCATTACTTTTCGTTCACGCTCGAACCTTATCATTTTCACATCCATATTCCTCTCCTTTTATTAATGTTACTGACATGTTGCATAGATTATCAACATTTGGGCCGATACGACTTTTGCTGTATTATTTCCAGATTCTTTTGACCTTTAGATTCTTCAGTGGTTGATTCATTCTCAAATATAAAATCCTCTAGTCCTTTAAGGCAATTCATCTCTTTGCTTGTATTTCATCCATTAAAATATATAGATATATTGGACGGGTTCCAATTAGGTATATTAAATGTTGGCCATCTATTAAGTATCATTTTTCTTATCACGATTAAATATTAATCGACGCATCAAGAAAGACACCTTAAACAATAGGTAGTGTACACGTAGACAATTGCTAATTTGCTATTTTCGTTATTTTTACTAGCTATTTTGACTATTAATAGCTGGACACTCTGATTAGAACCATTGACGGCTTATAATATTTAAAAAAAATAAATATTTTAATAAATTTCTAATTAATTAGAGCTTGTCTTCGGATGAAGAATCTGATGATATTGAATATGATTCTGCAATTCATATGAAATAAATAATGAAAATACAATGACTTATTATACAAAAGAATTAGCGTCTTATTTGAATTTTGTCCTGAATTAAGCTTAATTCGGGCCAAATTTTGAAATTACACCTCTGCGCGTTATTTCGCGAAAATACGGTGCCTCCAATTTTAATATTCATTCTGTACCTCACTAAAATTTTAACTGAAGATCTCTTTTATACCTGGATTAGATTATATCCCAGATATATATATTCCAAAAACTTGAATCCGAATTTATTACAATCCGGATTCAAATTTCAAGATCAGGTGCAACGTAAACAATCGAAGTGAAGCCATTTTTTTACAAAAAACAGAAATAAAATGTTCATGAATTTTTACTAATAAAAACTCTATCGTCTTAACCCTAACCTACCCTAACCCAAACTACAACGTTTTATTCTCAGTAAAAATTACGGGGGCGATTTTTGTGGGTGCGCTACCTAAGTCTGGAAACACTGGGGAAGATCTCTACACTCACGTAAATCATTACACCCGCATATTAGTATATAACAAATAGATAAGTCAACAAGTTAGTTAACGGGTGACCCGCGGATTGGCCCGTTCTTATTCACCTGGATGATGATGATTTCAACCCAGATATCTTACCCATCCGGATTAGCAGTATCTGTATATGCGTAATTTATCATCTTGTTTATACTAATATTAGTCACGTGGTCGTTTTTGCTCTGGCGATGCTGGGTAGTCCTACCTGTCAACATTTTCATGAAAGATCTCTACAAATACCCAACCAAAATTTAGAAAAAATTTCTTATCAAATTTTGTCAGATAGCCGGAAAGTTTCTAAGTTTAGAAAAAAAATTCTGCTATATACAGATTCTAAACTTTGAATTCTATAAAATTTTCTTAAATGAATTCTATATTTCTTAGGATTCATTTAAAAATTTTTTCATCGAATTAGGTTCATAAAAAATTTTCATTTACAGACATTCTGGGACAATCTAAAAAGTTATATTCTCCCAAAATTTCTTAAAAATCTCAGAGAAAAATGGTTAAATAGTCTAAAATAATATCTAACTCTTTAAAAAACTATATTCTATCTTCAGAACTTCAACCTAATGGGAGAATATAGTTTTTGAGAATTAGATAAGTCTTAGAACAAGATCGAAGAAGCTTTGTGAAATAATGCATGAATATGTTGACAAGTGGGTACAAAATTACGTGGACCGGTAGGTATAAGTAGACTTACTCATTTTACTAATAGACATATCGGCCTAGTATACTTACAGATATTAACTTAAATTTCAAATTCTAGTCCTGAAATTATTCTGTAGGAAATATTTCCTTATCATCTGGACCAGATTGACCGCCTAGTTCGAGCAAAACGGATTAAATGAAATGCTGCACTGCATCAGATACTTATCTCCCTCAACTATCTTTCCCTGACAATAACTTTCCGGTTCTGCTCACTTCACCGAAAGTTCATTTAACCGACATTGTATAAGATTAGAATTTGATTAGTTGCAGATATATATTTTTAGCAAATTGTCACTTGACGTGATATCGGATAAATGAGCTGTCGGTCAAACAATTGTCAGTGAAGTAAACGAATCCCTTTCTGATACAACCATTTTTCGATGCTCACTTCCCAACATAATCATTTTCCCATACACCGTAACCGTTTTCTCGAATACTATAAGATATCTTTGGAAGATCAATTTTTGTTATAAATTTATAATTGATCCGAAGCGTAGTGGAGGGTCCTCAATTTCTATGCATTAAGTGATTAAGTGATACAAAAATTACGTTTTTGATGCTCTTCGACCAAAAAAATTACTTTTCTGATGTATCCGCATAAGATCATATCAGAAACGTAAACTTAAAATTTTTTATCTGTTAATTTAGTGTAATTATTCACGCATTTGTGTATTAAGATAATTATCATATATGCTCCGGATCTATAATGCTATGCATTTTCCTAGTCATAAGAAAACACAAACTTTAAAGAGTTATACTACAAAATTTTATCAATACAACTGCTTTTATGTTTTAACCCACATAAAATTTTATAGCCAAAATGGTTACTTTATAGGTATGTATCATTAATAAATTAAGTTCAGCGCTGCAACGCATTCATTTTTATTGAATAACACAAAATTCTCACATCTATCAGCTATAAATGATATTAAAAGAATATTTACAAAACAAAAATAAAACTACTTGAAAATACATATTAAATTCTTTGGTAGAAATCATTATTGGTTGTATACAAGTTAAAGAAAATTTATAAATTCTATTTACTTCATGATTTTCGTCTTAGACTTTTTAATTACAAGAAGATAAAACGTTTGCGTTTACGTTTATCTTCATCGCGTTTATCTTCATCGCGTTTATCTTCATCGCGTTTATCTTCATCGCGTTTATCTTCATCGCGTTTATCTTCATCACGTTTATCTTCATCGCGTTTATCTTCATCGCGTTTATCTTCATCGCGTTTTAATTTACGGCGTTTATCTTCATCGCGTTTTAATTTACGGCGTTTATCTTCATCGCGTTTATCTTCATCGCGTTTATCTTCATCACGTTTATCTTCATCGCGTTTATCATCACGTTTATCTTCATCACGTTTATCTTCATCGCGTTTATCTTCATAGCGTTTTAATTTACGGCGTTTATCTTCATCGCGTTTATCTTCATCGCGTTTATCTTCATCACGTTTATCTTCATCACGTTTATCTTCATCACGTTTATCTTCATCGCGTTTATATTCATCGCGTTTATATTCATCGCGTTTATCTTCATCGCGTTTATATTCATCGCGTTTATCTTCATCACGTTTATATTCATCGCGTTTATCTTCATCGCGTTTATCTTCATCGCGTTTTATCTACTTCATGGCGTTTATCTTCATCGCGTTTATCTACTTCATGGCGTTTATCTACTTCATGGCGTTTATCTTCATTATGACGTTTAGAGTAATAAGGCTCGGCACTGCGTTTGGCTAAAGCACGTCTGAAGAAACTACGTTTGCCTTCATGAGGTTCTATATATTAAATTCAAACACAGGTGAATCAGAAGTGTTCATCGCACAATCACTCTGTAAATTATTATTACCGGAGATCACAACCGAAGCCAACAGAGTCGTGACAATAATAATTTGGGTAAACTTCATTCTTAATTATCTGTATTTTTTGTAATTTATTTAATATTAATAATATTTAATTATAATTATTATAACCATAATTTTATTATTATTATTATTTATTCTTTTTTTTTTTTTTTTTAGCTTACCGTCTTTTTGTCTTCTTAAAGTTCGTGATTTGAATTGTGAAAAAGTAAGGAATTATCGGAGGGTTTATATAGTTTGTTTTTAGAAATATTAAAAGGTATTAAAAAGTCTACGTAAGTTTAATTACGTTTATCAGATTATTAGAAAACCAAAACAAAAACATTAAGTATAAATTATAACAAAATGCTTAGCATTAAACAATGTTGTGGCTTCAAAAAAAATAAATAAATAAATGAATAATAACAGATTAGAATATATTATACAAAAAAAAAAAAACTGTTAGCAAGTTCAAGATTCTTTTACTCTCATCATTATTAATTCATCTACAAATAAAAGTTCTTAAATATGGCGCTATAGTTGTTAGACGAAACCTTTTTCGCATGATGACGAAAGACGAAACATTTGACGAAAGTCGAAGCCCCAAATTCTTCTGACGAAACGACGAAACCTTACACTCAAAAAGACAAAACCCTAGTGCTCACGCTAAAAAAAATATTATTTTCATTGAATTAACATTAATAATTATTCAGAGATCAGTATTCGAAATTACGTGCATGCCAGCAAAAACAAATCAATTCATTTTTTCTGGACAACGTTAGGGTTGTTATAAACTGGTTGAAATAACCTTGTAAAAGCCATAGTACCATGGAATAACACAAATAATGAATTAATACTGGCACAAAATAATTCGTAAGATCACAAAGTAAGCACCAAGCGATTTCTCACTAGAACTGATATGTAGTGTACTAGTATATTACAATATATCTAACTCCCTCTAAACAATTCAAGCGCCTATTATACAATAAAACTTTTATAAATTTCTGTTTTTGTTAGTTTATTTTTTATACACAATTTTCAGCAACATTTATTTGTATATTCGTCTTTTATTAGTTTTGTCACTCTTTATAGTTTCGTCAGCGCGAAACCTTGAGGTTTCGTCTAATGGCGCAATCGTATAAAGTGATACTCGTCTTCAGATATAGCGTGTTTTGTTTATTTGTTATATGATAAACTTTAAGTGTGAATAAAATATTCTTTTACCGTTACCACAGAAGTTTAAACATATAATTCTTTTTTTAGAAACAAAAGAATCCTTTAAAAAAAGGAAAACCACCCGAAAGAAACCAGTTAATTATTAAGCCTCCATTAGACAAAATTAAAAAACGTCTTTGAATTCTAAAGGTCTTTTTTATTACAAATTCAAACAGTATCTGGAAAATATGTACCAGGTTGGTGCGTCACAGTGATTAAATGATATAACGCAACCAATAATAACTAGTTGCTAACGATAATATATAAAAGAATATATTATATAAAAATATTTAATCTATTAATGAATTATATTTTTCTTTTTTTCGATCTTTCATATAATTTTTCTTCGTTATACTAAAAAAACTAAATATTGACTTCAATCCATAAGCCTAGATTTTTGTACTATATTAACGATAATTATTATGAAAATTTGAGCTTCCGTGATTAAACTTGCTTCAACGAGAGTTGTTACTTATTTTACGTACAGTAAAAATAACAATATAACGAAAACGATTTATTAACATACAAGAATCTAGATCTTCGGAGAATCTAGATCTTATCCAGCCACCATGGCGTATCAACCTGGTCCCCATCTTCCGAATGACTATTCCGTTTCTTACGCAGATATTTAAACAAATATGAATTAGATCAGATCGTATTACAGATATCTGATACAGTATATAAAATTTTAAAATAATGATAGTGTAAAATAATAATAATAATAATATACAGTATATGTGTTATATACAGTATTAAATAACATTATATTCTGGGAAAATTCGAGTTCTCTTTGATGTCATTATGTTTCAGGCATCATTAGATAAACATTCAGTTGAAGTGGATGTTACTGGTACGGCAAGATAAAGTTTTTCTAATTTAGATAGTACTAAAAATTTCTGAAATGATTGATTAAAACGGAGATCAGATAATTCGACGAATAGTCTATCTGAGTTATTAATGTTAATGTATAGGATCGGATAATTAGCCGGATAATTAAGATTTTATTAAGAATACAGATCAAGATCACTACTCTATTGTGGCTTATTATTTGTCGATGACGTTGCTTAAATTGGATTTTTACGATTATAACTACGTATCGGTATATCTTTGATCATATTTTTTTAATCGATATATATACTGTATATACTCTGAATGGATAAATTGTGTTAAAATAATAAATTGAAACATAGTTATTAATAGAATAGCTCAAAATTCAATAACAAATTAACAAATCAATCTAAACGCGAGGCTTTCCAATGTATACCAATATTTGTTTCGTAAGATAAATAAATAATTACGTTTATTTAGTTTTAAAATAAACAAATTAATACGGTTCGATTCATTTACACTTGGCTTAGTATTAGAGAAAAAAAATATTTGTAAGGCTTTTTCACTTGCTCACATTTTTTTCTACAAAATATTTACTTCTAGAAATCTTTTATTTCATCTTCGTAATAGATACACGATTAGTGTTTGTACCCGATTCAGCCTTTACCTGAAAATTATGTTCTCAACACAGCCATTCCCCACTCAAAATTATTCTACAAAGTCATGTTTTTATAAATAATAATAAATAAAAAATAATTAATTGGAAAATTAAAAGTTTAAAAGGTTAGAATGCCTTAGCCTCACACAACATGATAAACGACCCATTGCCACTCAATCTAAACTAAATAATAAATTGATTGATTATCTAGAATACGTTTCTCTAACCTAATGTACTACTATTGAATTTAGATGATGTGACAATAAATAATTTACCATCTCGGGTAAGTTCAAAAACCCATTTCAAATACTTTTTTACAACATGCGCGGATCTCGCGCAAAGTCCATCCATCAATCCTATTAGCTATAGAAATTATTGTATTTTCCCACGTACGTACGTACGTATCCATAACCTTAAAAAAAAAGAGGTTAACTATATAAACTACAAAGTCTTTATATTCCGTTAAAGAATAGTAATTTTGGATGTCATTTATTAAATATTCGTTAAAGAATAATAATTTGATTATCATTCATGATCTGTAGTGAAAAACTATTTGGGTCGACCCAAACAGTTTGATAATTAATCTTGCACGGTTTTGACAAGTATATAGTAAAATATATATTGTAAAAACCAATGTGATATTAACTATCACATATACCAATTCTTTTAATATACTGCTAAATCCAAATCTTGGCTAGATCGAAACTGAATATGCAGTACCCTGCATCGTTATCAAAATCAACTGCGGAGATATAAGATGTTTCACGCTATACTTGGTCATGTAATTGTTTTTTTGACTTGGTCAAAGTGAGAAACTTTGATTATTGTTATGTGAGCATGATAGTGATGCTAACGATTTTATCAATCTTTTGTGCAACTACGTAATATGGTTACGTGTGTGTGTAGAAAATGAATTCGTTTTTAATCCATGTTTTTTTTTTCACGTAATACGCGTACAACCGGGCAGAAAATTATTTTTTGAAATTTTTGTATAACTTGAAGAAAAATTTAGTACCCGAGATATACCTTGTTGAGTGTCTAAATATTCAGAATTTCGTGCTTTAACTACCTATTAAATTGGTTTTTTTTATTTATATGTAAAAAAAATTTCATCCGCTATTCTGAATAATCCATTGATGTTCGAATGTAATAATTAAGCCAATCGAATCATTAAATTATTGTAGAATGAAATTCTATGATACAGTTTAAGGAATCACAAAATATAGCATTGATTCACGACTAAAGTTTTTTTATAGTACGAAAACAGAAAGTGTAAATAAAACGGTTTTAATTATTAACATACATAAATTACACAAAAAAATCAATGAATATTGATATATCGATATGTAAAAGTGTTCTCAAATATGATATCAACAAATTTGTTCAAATTCTTGTTCATTAACAAGAATTCGTTTTTGATCACGTGGAGCAACGTGTGTTGACATACGGCCAACGATTTTCATTTTCACAACGTGTATAACTTTGATGGGAGGTGGTAAACCAACAGCTAAGGAAATTCCAGTTCGCAAAATGCAATCCAAAGCATTACCAATAGGTGAATAATTTAACTCATCACTAAAACAAAATGTTACCAGATAAAGGGTAAGGTACATTATTGATAGAACTCCCGTGATTGTCATGTACCATGTACCAACTGCAGCGGATTGTGCATTTATATGACATTTTTGAGTGGCTGTTTTACTTATATGAACGGTGAGAACTGGTAGGAAGGCATACAGAAATGAAGAAGTGATGGTTGAAACTCCTAAGATTAACTAAAAGAAGACTCTGATTAATTTCTTTTGTTTTTGTTTTTTTTGTTAATGCATTGATGAAAATTTTTGCGCATAAATCAATAATTGGTGGTGCTTGGCATTGTATAACATGTATAGCATGTATAACGTATACGTATAACGTACGTAGTATTAACTTTAACTGTTAACCAATATTAATTTACGAAAGTTTATATTTACAAACCTGAGAAAGAAATAAAGGAAATTCTGGACGGTCCAGCTGTTCAATACTTATCAATACGGCATCTACTATATTTACAGAATCAAAAATGAACAACTGAAAAATAGTTGACTTAAACAGCATAGTATTCCACCGGTGTTCTCCATAAAATTTTCGGCCCATGTCTAGCATACATACGACCAAAATTGTTGTGTAGGTCGCTCTTACGAGCGCAAATATGAACCAATACGTTACTAGCCCCATCAAGGGAGCGTTTAGATCTCGGACGAAATTACACACGCTGATAATAAATATAGTTATAATAGATACAAGACTATTTATAAGTTAAAAAAAAAATAATAATAAAGATCATAATTAAAATATGTTTTAATAATCGAATTGAGAAGAAAAAAAATAAATGAAGTCGTTTCTTTTTCTTACCATGCAAGGCGTAATTTTGTAAAGTTGTTTATGCATTGATAAAGCATGAACCCTGACGACACGGAGGTGAATCCTATACAAAAAGCAAGGAAACTAATTTCAAAAATTGATGCCATGACAATATTCTTGATATGTAAAAATCTGATAATAAAACAATTAAGGGATAAAAGAGCGTGAGAGCTATATATATGTGAAAAGGTATCCAGTAAAAAAAAAGGGAGTACGTGATAAAGAAATTTTTTAAAATACAATATATATATATATTATATATATATATATCAAAACGATTGAGAATTAAATCGGTACGTTAAAAGTTGACCATCCTCGGTTTTATTTACGAGCCAATAATAGGACGGTGAAAAAATCTAGAGTTCGTCAGAGAAAAAAAAAAAAAGAAATATTAGCTCCCGATCAATGAAGTATATATATCGTGCAATGCTTTCATTTACTGTAGTCACAGCATTTACATTTGAGTCATTTTAAAGTGATTGTTCAATAGAATAATCCTGAATTATCGCTCTGTACTTCCTGTATCTATAACATGCATGGATTATTTTGTTATTTGATGAACAACGAATAAAATTACATCCCATGACACTTGGATCTTTTAGACAATTTTTTTTTGTTTAATATAAATAATAATTATCATATTTATGAAATAGAGCTAACAAACACGATCACAAAAATTACTAGTTTTCTTGACTTAATTAATAACTTCACGTGTGTATACAATATTACAATTACAATATATACTTTAATTATTATTAATATGATTGATTGACAAACATAATACAAAAGTTTCAAATATATTATCAATAATATTATATCAAAATCGGAGAATATATTCATTTAGAAAAGAATTTTATTTAATAATCTGCTCTTAAATAAAATTTATTTAAAAAATAAATAAATAAGATACGTTGTATATAGTGTCTCGAACAGAATTACAAAATATATACTATAGAATTAGCATTCACGATACTTCTACGTATTTTTTGTGTTACATATTGGTCGGTTACGCCCAGCATATAATCGAAAATGAAAATGATTTATACTGATCATAAGGATATCCTCGAATTCAATTTAAGAAATTGGAAGGTCGCTTACGTATAATTACTTCTAATATTGCGCATTGCGTCTCTTAATATTAAAGTCTTATACGGTTTAAAAGGACTATAATTTCTATTTACAAACATAACGTTTCAGATAAAATGTATAAACAAATAAATATACCATTCTTTAGAGAAAATCTTCAGGATCAATATTTATTGACTACACTTTATTTAGTATTTTGTTCATCAAAAAACCATCTATATAAGCTTTAGATCATATAAAATTGCATCGCAGTTTTGTAATTACATCAATAATTGCATCACAGTGTTATAATTGTCATTGAGGCTTTCTTTTTTGTTTCTTTATTTGTTAATAAAAATTTTCAATCATCTTAATAATTACAAACATTAATAACTAACTGGCTACGTAGATTTATATTCCACGTTTTGTACATTGGAAAAGTCCAGTGGATCAAAACGTTTTGTAGCTGTCTAGAACTTTAACCTATATACGTTAACAATTTAAAGTTTTTTTTTTTTTATTAAATAAAATAACTATATATCAAATATTATATAGTTTATTGAATTAAAAACGTGTCTATTCGCAGCCTAATTGAATCTCCGACTTATTGACTAAAATTAGTGGACACACCCCTATTAATTAATCTAGACTAGTCTAAAAAGTACACCTATTTTTAGAAATAGAAAGGTTCTACGTATTGTACTATAATTTTTTATAATCTTAAATATATATACAGTATATACGGTATATTTTAATACGTATTGGACGTTATTACATATTATTGATATCAAGATTTGTCAAGACATTAATCTTTCGTAAATTTGCTAGCTGTTGTTCTTGACCGAATTCGTTGGGTTAAATTTAATTAAATAGGTTAATTGTTTATAATTATATAATATACGTATACAGTATTAATTTAACTAATACGTATTAAACAGGTTAATTGAGTTAAAATGATCAAATTAATGATCAGGTTATTGAGTTAAAATGATTCGATTAATGATCAGGTTAGAGGTTAAAATGATCAGGCTAGAGTTTAAATGATCAGGTTAGAGTTTAAATGAGTTTGACTACTAACAAGTTTACGTAAATTTTAATCTTATTTTAGATTTTAAATATATATTAAATTAGTTATTTTAATTTTTTAACTTTGCTAAAGATATTTTTAAAATCAGAAATTTTTATTAATATTATTTAGTTCAAAAATATTTCTAGAGGTTTTTTATAAATAAATATACAATTACAACTTTAGTTATATCTTTAACCAATTTGATAATTATTATTTAAATTTTTGATTTGTAAATTTATATTAATTTTTTTAAAATTTATATCTTTATTCTTGTTATTACAATATATTTATATAATAAATTTGTATAATAAAATATTTAAAATTTTAAAATTTTTTACCTATTTTAATTATAAATTTTTGTTGTTATACTGTATAAATGGTATTAAAAATCAAAAAAAATATAAAATATAAAGAAAATTTCCAAGCCTACACTAGTGTGTACACACAGGGTATTGATTTATTGAATTGCAAATCCGGGCAACATAAAAAAAAAACTACTTAATATTAGAGTTAGGGTTAGGGTTAAAGAGTATTTTATACTAAAATTTTGCGTAGATTATTTTTTGTTAGAACCCCAAAGTAGTTTCATAAGCAAAATTTTGAGTAATAATGATATCCTGTGTGTACACACTAGTGTACAAATGGTAATTCTCAAATATAAAATACTTATAATTTTAACTATATATAGTATATTAAAAATAAATTATAGTTTTTTTAAAAAAGCTAATTAGATTAAAAAATAAAATTGCATTCAAGTATTAAAATATGCTATAAAATATGCTATAAAATACAGTAAAATAAATACTAAATTTTAATAAATTTTGCAAAAACTAAAAAAAAACAATAATATGTATAAAATATAAACCACTTTAATATTTAGAAGATTATGTAATAAAATATAAAATTTCATGGCAAACCCATAAAATATACAAATAGTTAGAAAACCATTATAATTGCGGCGATTGAAAGACTGTTTTTAGGACCGGACCAAATAACACTAGTTGATTAGGACCGGATTGGACCGGGCCGGAAAACAACGATATGATTCAGCTGTTTTCAAAAAATTGTCGATGACCAACTCGGTTATTTATTGATTCCGACTCGGTAACTTATCGATTCGGTCATCGTCAATTTTTTCAGTTCCAAAAAACAGCTGTAACAAAAATTAATCTTATGCTATAAATCCAATTGGATGTTTTGAAAATTAAATTTAAATCTAATACTGTAAATTAATTGTAACAAATATCAAAATACCTATATAGTTGAACACGTGAGTTAAATCTATGAATAATTTTAGAGACTAACATTGTTTTTTTTTTTTATAAAAAAATAAATAAACTTATTATTTTTATATAAATAAGCTTATTATTTTTATATAAATAAAAATTAGTAGCCATTTCACATAATCAAATTTCGGTATATAATTTTGATTACAATATAAACATCGGATATACAGATATAGTAATTTGTTTATACTCCAAGTTATACGTATAAAGCCTTCAAGATTGATAATATTATGGTATATACATAATAATAATGTACTCAAAAACATATCGATAGCAATAAAAAACTTAATTTATTTTGTGGATCTGTTTAAATTCAAGCATCTATTCTGATACACATCAACATTTTCAGTCCACATGCTTAAGGCTTTTTTTTGGGAAGTTAATTTTTAAAATAACGAAATGTAATTTATAAATCAAATAAATAAATTTGATATGAACAAGAATCGGTTAAATATTTATTTATGAAATACGTAATTTTCTATTGTCTTTTTGTTTTTTTGTTTAACAAACAATGTTTCACGAGAACTTGAACCATAATTATGTAATTGTCATATGTTTACTTTCCCCATAAAAAATGTATGTTTGTATTGTTTCTTGAATATCTTTTTATGTAACTTTTTTTAATAAAATTTTTTAGAATTCGATATTCGGAATAATCCAGAAATTGATAATATTGTTCATATGATATAATAGTAATAATCAATAGCTTTATTTTAATGACTACAGTATAAATTTTTATTAATTGAAAGAAAATTAAACATTCCCAATACTTAAATCATTCTATGCATAACAGATAAATAACATACGTACGTACGCATATGTACGTATTGGTATGTATGTACGTACGTACGTACATGTATTTATTGCCATTATTCGGAAGAAAAATTTTTATGTAGTAAAGAAACGGACGATCTAATATACATTAAACTGAAATATATTATGATTCAGTTTATAAGTGAACAATAAATAAAAAATATCTATACTATGAAATTCTATTATATAAAGTGCACGAATAAAATAAATAATACAGTAAATATACAATAAATGAGTAACGGGAAAATATTTTCACCGAATTAGTCCATCTAACTTGAATGCAGACTTGGTTATTTTTTTTTTATTATTGAGTGGAGTGTTAAACACTTTCCAGAATCGTAAAGTATTATCATCACCACCAGCACCAGTTACAATATCTTCACCATTAGGGGATAAAGAGAAATAAAGCACGCGATAATTATGCCCTTTTAAAGTTGCAATCTTTTCCATTGACGGATACTGCCAAACGACGACATCATTTTTCCACCATCCATGAGTTGAGACAATTTCATTCGCCGTAGGTGACCATTGCAGGTTACACACCTTTTATAAGGCTAAAGATTAGTTAAACAGAATATAAAAATTATAAGAAAAAAATATTGAAAAAAAAAAATACCTGCGATTTAACATTATAACTTGCTAAACATCTTGAATCCAATGTATTCCAGAAACGAATTTGCCGATCTAAATGACCACCTCCGCTCACTAATAAATTTCTGGAGTGAGGGCTCCATGAGAGAGCGCGAACAGCAGCTTTATGACCGTCAAGTTTTCTAATTGGAGATAAATTCAAGCCTTCCCAGATAAATAATTCGTTGGCATTGCCACCACTTGCTAATTGATTTCCTTCATTATTCCATTTCAATCCACATATCTATTCATATAATAATATTAATAAATAATTAATCTAATTTTTAGAATAATTTATAATTAGATAATTGCTTACCTCAGATTTATGATCGGTTAAAACGCGAATAATATCATAAGGACTTCTTGGATCTCTATGGAATATACAACGGTCGGCACTACCGGTGGTTAATAAATTTCCATTCCAAGAAAGAGTTCCTAGGAGTATAAAAGACCAAATTAAAAATATTGAACATGAAACGAAAATCTATATATATAATAAAGCTTATTTACTTACCAACTCGTGAATTATGCGAAGTGCAATCGCGGATTTTCATCAATTTTTGTGTATCCCAAATTTGAAGTTTGCCTTCCGCTGTGCCAATTGCGAGTTGAGAACCCTAGTAATTTAAATTATAAAGTTACAAAATGTTTATACAAAATATTTTGAATACATTAATTGTTATATTATTACCTGAGGATGCCATTTAACTGAAGAAACAGAAGATATTAAGCCCAAATCGCATAATTTTGCCATCTATAAATAAATAAATAAATAAAAATTAAAAAATCAATAGAGTAATAAAGTCACGAAGCTTTAATAAGATTGCAAACCTTTGATGTTCCAGTATTCCACAAATAAGCGCAATTTTCAAGTCCCAAGCTTAAAATATTTGAAGTAGACCAATCTACAACGTTCAAGTAAAAATCGTCCTAAAGGCAAAAATAAGGGTAAATAACAAGTATTAAAAAACAAAATATGGATGCCGATATCAAAAAAATGTATATACTTTAAGCATCAATTCATTGCAAAACGCGAGCATTTGATATGGCAATGGATTAATTATTCTGGTAGGTTTACGAGGTTTTGTCATTAAATCCTCTACTTGTCGCGAAAATGGAGTTGTGGAATATACATTTCTAAATGGCGTATCTAAAATACCACGACATTTTGGTGATGTCGAATGAAATTTGAGGAATTTTTGTTTCGATTTTACCGAGTAAGTATCGATATAACTAACTATATCGTCATTAGAATTTGGAGGAGGAAACATCGCCCTTTGAATTATAATTTTGTGAAAACAGTTATCTAAAAAATAAACAAATAAACAAATTAAATAAATAAATAAAATAAACTGAAATTCATTTCAAATCACAAACTGAATATAATTATAAACAAAATATGAATTTCTTTTCACCTTCTGGCTCTTCCCTCTTCCTCTTTTGTGATTTTTCTTCTGTAGACGTTGTAGGTCGTCTTTGAAATTCGGATATCATATCACCGGTTCTAACAGGAATGAATCTATATAATTATAATATATTACATATAATTATGTTCAATCGCGTTTAAAATTTTCGCATTTAAAAATAACGCCGATTATTTTCACAGCTTTTTTATGTATTTCCAAATTTACCTATCTCCATATGATACTTCATTATTATCCTTTGCACTATTACTATTTTCGTTAGTCCCCCAAGATGTTACACTAGTTGACGAGCAGCCTGAAGTGAATTTAAGCAATGACCTTCCTGAAAGTGAAAAGTTCGTAGAAGTTTCAGCCGAAGGCATGTTATTCGAAAAGTTTGGGAGTAATTTATGCGATTTATTTTCAAGATGAGACATATTTTCTTTGTATATGTTGTTGTTGTTTTTTTTTTTTTAGTACGAATGCGAATATTATTTATAGTTAAAATGAAAAATAAGAAGGATGTTTCTGATAGAGTGTAAGAGAATTATGCCTGCTTAAAAACAATTGTTTTGTCGGTAAATAAGCTTTTTGTTTTGATTAAGTCTGAATGTTCAATTCATTGAATTTTAATAATTGAGTCCGAAATAAACTGTCAAATAGCAAAATAAACATGCATTTTGAGTCTTAAACTTTAATTTTTTATATTTAGTGTGCAAAATTTGGTGTGAATCTCGTCGGAGAAAGATTTCTCTTAAATCAAGCATGAATATTACGTATCGTATAAACACGTAATAACGCGTTATTTCGGAACGCGTATGTAGTGTTTGGACTTGAGTCAACCCGTGGCCTAAAAATCATAGTATTAACTCGAGTCAAGACTATATTTTTTAAGCTACGATCGACTCGAGTCCAAACACTACGCGTACGCACGATAATTCAAATTATTATACTAATTTTAGGGGAAAAAAATTACAACTAGTAAGAACTTTACTGCGACTTTGTTTACTATGATATACATGTGTGGCGCGTTATTTAGCACGCGTATGTGCGTCCAATATTCCCTTTTTTTAAAAAAATGGAAATTTCAAAATAACACCCATGTGCGCTTATGGTAAAGATGTGATTTACTTTCAAGAATTTTACACGGACATTATTCATAATGAAATATATATATATAATATTTACTATTTTTTTAAAGCTGATATTACATGTAAGTATATATATCCTTATTTAATATTTCTTTACTATTTCTTTTCTATTTCCATTAACTCAGTCTGCATGTTAGTTGCTAAGTCCATAACTTGCGCAACAATTTTTCTGTTTTCGAATCCATCTCCATGTGTAATTTCTAACGCTTTCTTCGTTGCTTTTATTATTTCATAGGATTCAACAGCTTTATCTTTATCTTTATGAGCATCGTTCCACATACACTTTGCTAAACTAAATAAATGTAATCCAATAATTGGATGAAATCTTGGATATATTAAAAGATAAATAGCAAGAATATAACGACCTAAAATCCATGATTCTCGCCATTGTTGTAAATCGATACGATCATAAAAATGTTTTGTGGCTGAAGAAAGTGATGATGTAGTAAAAAGGTTTTGATGTGTAGTGGTTGTGTGTATTTTGTTGAAAAGTACTTCCAAGGTTTGTATGTAATCTGATTTTAACGTTTCTTCTGCTAAATGCGGTAAAAGTGAGATAATAATGTTCGAAATAAGAGAAGAAATTGAATCGTTTGTTGTCGGATTTTGTTGCATTTGAGAAATCAATAAATCCTCTATGATTTTTTCATTTGCTTCTCCATTTTCTCTTATCTCAGTTAATCGTTCAATATTTACTAATACTTTTCTTTCTTCTTCTGTTATATCTATACTAACATCATTTGAACTACACCTTGAGCATTGACATTTGAAAAAATATTTTTCACTCAACAATTTTTGTCTAGACGTTCGACTCATTGCCACATCAACATAAGATATTGTTATTTCTTCACCAGCCTTGATATTTTCAATGCTTCTAAGTATTTGTGGACCACTACTGATTTGTTGTCCAATTGAATACATCATTATGGCATTCGGGCGACAAGAGTGATTGATTAAAGATCCAATAGGGTAACTGCCAAAGAAAAAAAAAAAAACAAGGAAATCAAGTTAAAGAAATATCATTTTTATGAACTTATAAAAAAAAATTAATAATAATCTAAAAGACAGAGTAAAGGATACGTTCCTTCGCCAAAAGAAAATAGCTGACTATCATCCAAATTAAAATTATTACAAGAAAATTTACATAAATATGTTATCAATTCGTCTTGTGTGATATTTTGTAAATCCAAATCAGAAAAGACATTTTTTGCAATAGTTTTAAATTTTTCTAATTGTTCTGGTGTCCGTTTTTCACGATGTGACATTAATGTTAAAAATGTTTCACAATTAATCTTTTCGTTTAAATCTATCAATGATATTTTTTCAGCTTCATAATATGATTTTTTTTTCATATATTTATCTAATCTTAATGCTACTCGTCTTAACATTTCTTCGTCCATATAATCACTATCTAAAGTTTTATTCTCTTCCTTTTTATATATAGGGCATAAAATTTTGTGATGTGCTGACCATGCAAGTTTTTGACATTTTACATTACAATAAAACGCTTTATGGCATCTAGAACACCTTTTTAATGACTCGATTGGAATTTCTAAACAATTATCACAACGAGTATTGACCATGGATAGAATTGGAAAACATGCAAGAGATGGGGATGTAATTATGGTAGAACCTTTGGGAATATGTTTAAGCGTTTTAAGAATACGGTATTTCGTAGGGCTTTCCTCGAGGGTTAGCCCGTGGAGTGTAAGAAATTCTGATAGGCATTGCATGTTCAAAAATTATCATGATGGAATTTTGTCTTATTTCAATATTTCGAATTACAGCATATGGTAACACAAATTCACGTTTTTAAGACTGATTGGACCAAATTCTGATCATATAAATTTTATATTATAAAAACTTAAAGTAGAACTAAATAACTGTTTTTTCTTTTTGCTAACCCACTTGCACATGAAGGCGCCATGTGGCGCCATTTATATTGTAGATTTATTATAAAAAAAAAAACTCTATACTCAATAAAGAATTTTTTACTAGATTTTACAATAAAGAAACCTGGTAAGAAATAACCTTTTTCTAAATTTTACAAAAAATTAAATAAAGATATTTAACAAAAAAAAATCAAATCAAATCTTAAAAAAAACTTGTTAAAATACAAATTAAAAGTTGGGCGGCATCCATAATTTACGTTAAAAACGGTATTGTTATAGAAATCTTTTCTATTTCTATACAATACAGTACTAGTTTATCGTAAATTATGGGATGCTATATATCAGGTTAATAGTTAAAAAAAGAATTATTATTAATTAAAAATAAGAATTATAGTTAGGGTATTAAAGTTAAAATTAAAAGTGTATTTATTTGCAAATTTAAATTTTAAAAACTTTTAATTAAAAGCTTAGTATTAGGCATGCAAAATTGGTCCGGCCGGATCAAAATTTGAAAATATCAAAAAAAAATTTTTGTAAGTTATGTTTTAATAATCGGGTGGATTTAAAAAAAAAAAAAATTTATATAAATTTTATAAAATTTTATGCGCAAATTACTATGTTTTTTATATAGTTTTGAAAGTTTTTTTTTTCTCATTTATTAAGAAAATTCTATAGTTACAAAATCTAAAATATAAATATTTTACAAGTTACTAAACCAATTTTAATAATTTTTTTACAATATATGTAAAACTATTTCTCTATACATTTTGCTAGAAATCAAATGTATATTAGCTTAATAAAAAATATAGTTAGCTATAAAAGAAATAAAGATTTCATAATTATAATAGTAATTTGCACATATGAAATACTATCTATTGGGTTAGGGTCCTGTAGCCTAGTGGTCTAGACACCTAACCCTCCACAGACAAGGTTGACGGTTTAATTACAGCTGGTGGTAATTAATTTAATTAATTATCTCTGTAACCTTCGGGGGCTTTTGAATGTGAAACTCTGTGGTGGTAAGACCATGTGAAGTACATATTTGGCCGATAAAGAATTCTTGGAAGGAGTCCCAAGCCATAGAGAAGATCAGGCACTACATGTAACATGGGTTACAGAAGGTAATACTGCAGAAGGCTGTGCATGTGAATCCACAATTGGCAAAGTAGCATCAACAATCCTAAGGCGGCATTGGGATATTGATTGGGAGGACAGCTGTATGCAATATAACCAGAAGTGGTGAGAGAAGTGGTGAACATAGTAAGGGGCTCTGATAAGAGAATGTCTTTACCAAATATGAAACACCTCTGGTACAAGAAAACAAGGAAAACTGGCTAAAAAAAAACCCAAAAAGCATGGAAGCAAGCGCTCCGGTAGTATGAAAATAAAGTCGGCCAGTGAGTAATGTGTTGCATAACCTATATGGGAGTCATAGAAGCATAACGAAACATGGCAAAAGCACGGGTCCTGGGTTACTGGCTTGTAACAGTAATTAAATGAGGTACTTAACTCCCATTCTAAGGATCTAGACTTCTGTAATACCATACCAATAGGGAGTACTATAAAAGGAGCAGTAGCCTAATTTGGTAGTATATGATGTGAATATCTGGAACCATGCGAACAGCTCTCCTAATAGTGGCAGCAGGTGGCTTGAGATATGGGTCTTCAGATGGTAGCAGCACCTGGCTTGAGATACAGATTAGAAACTGAAGTAACATCTCAAAGGACACCAAAATAGATGCAAGAAGAGCGCTCACTTCTAGAACACCAATTTGGAAGTTATACAAGAAACAAATTAGAAGTAATATAATAAGTAATGAGAGGTGGATTATAACTGGTAGATATTGTATAGTAGTATATATAGCAGAGTATATACGAATTAGTAAAAAATATTAAGGTTCTGAGTTAAATCAAAATTTAGGGTGCTTCTTGATAGAGGTTACCTGAGGATGTCCATCTCACATATAAGATGGTGCAGACAGTTGCATCTGGGCACCATATAGGATAGCCGGATAAGGTTATAACGACTACTTAGATAAATTAAAATGTATATGATATATGTAATGTTTGGTTAAATAAATAATAAAGTTAATGACAAAATCGTTGAAGATAGAAAAAAAAAAAATACTATCTATCTTAGATGAATTAGCAATTGATTTTTTTTCTAATTTTTCTTAATTTTTTGTTCCATTTTTGTTATACAAGATCCTATAATCTAATTGGTTATTTATATTAACCTGCTATATTTAACAAAATTTTTTAAAAATTTGTAAATAATTTTTTTAATTAAAATTTTTTTCTAAACTTAACTATTTTTAGTATATAAGCAATCTAAACTTTTTTTATATTATAAAAATTAATTTTGCAAAAAAGTAATCTTTATTTTCAAATATAATTATACAAAGTTTTATTTAATATTTTAATTTTAAAAAAGTAAATCAAAGCTAAAAAAGTGTAAAAACATAGGCAAATTTACTTGTGTTAATCTATATATTAAGAAATAAAGATCAAATATATTAGATTAATTTTTTTTTGATATTAAAATGATCTCTCTAGTTATAAAGACTTTTTATTAAGTAATTATTAATATTTACAATTATAATAAAAGTATAGGATAAAGAGGTGTGGCGACTTAGTGTAGTGGTCTAGTCGTCACCCTTTTCCAAGTGGCAGGTCTAGAGTTCAAATTTCACGGACGATGAATTTTGAAAAATAGCCTGTGCTACGGTTTACGGTTGTCAATTATCGGTTGGATCTAGAAATCTGTAATCTCGGTC
>CAJVPY010000168.1:0-32833 GCA_910591965.1 Dentiscutata erythropus | reverse complement strand
TAGCCCAAATTCATTGATTGTAATTTATATCAAATCAATGCATAGATTCAAAATCACATTTTGCTGCTTTTTACTAATAGATTCACAAGGCAAAATAACTCTAAATTTAGTGCAATAGAGGTGTGGTGGCTTAGTGAAGTGGTCTAGTTGTCACCCTCTCCAAGTGGCAGGTCTAGAGTTTGAATCCCACAGATAACAAGTTTGAAAAATAGGCCTGTATTACAGTAACCTGTATAAGATAGTTAGATCTTGAATTGAGGATCTGTAACTCAAGTTGCACCAGGAAGTGATCCTGGGAGATCCGCTAGCATTTGTACAACTGGAGAAACCTGGAAACTACAAAGAAATGCAAACTGGTTTCAGGTGATGCAAACACTTGATAAATCAATGATCATATAAATCTGGGGAACTGTTCATTACCGTACAGGAAGCCAATTTGGGAAGTCCCAAGTTGGGAGTAGCAGTGATCTTTGACGGTACTACATGATAGCTAAATTCAAACCAGGAACGAAATTAGAAAACCGAGCGACCAGGTTCTTTAGTAGAAGGACACACTAGCTGAACCACTAGGCAGATGTATCGGAGGAAAAGGGTATACACTTTGAAAGTATAGACCAAGGAGAGGGTGTCCTTCAGGCATCTAAAGGCTAGGCAGACCAACTCATCTGGGTTGCTAGCTAGAAGAAAGGGAGGGACCAATTAAGAATCTGGATAAGAAAATAGTTGAATTGGGGTACTGGGGTTGTTGTCAACCTTGCAAGGGCAGGAGTACATAATGGATGACTAATTAGAAAAGTTGGTGTTTAAGATACAGTTTGGGTTATAGCAGCACTCCAAAAGTTGGCTTGAGATATAAACCTATTGGTAGCAACACAACATGTAATAATTAGAAAGAAGTTACCAAACATGCAGTTGAATACATGTACCATGCTTTTAGGTTTATTACAAGAATAAATGCTTTCTGTTGTTGGCTAAAGTCTTAGCATCTTAAATGGTAAATTGTCAGACATATTAGGAAGAAATATGTAGCACTGGTAAAAGCCAGAAAGTTTAATTAAATAGCTTCCTAGTTATGATATCTAGTGTAGAACCCTTAGCATAGCACTAACACTTCAGGTAGACTACTTAATTAGGCAACCAAAAGTTGTACATGTGACTAGTTAAACTTTCGTGATACTGATATAACATGTGGTCTAGTCTTTGGACAAGACTATCCGCTTGAACTAATAAAGTGCTAGAGACTATGAGTAGTCACCTTAATATTAAAAAAATAAAAATAAATTTAATGCAATATGGATTTGATTAGTGCTTTAAAAAGTTAAGTTTGAATTTTTGAATTGATTAAGTGATTAAAATATTATACAATATATATTTTTTATTTGACATAATGGATTTATAGGGCAAGGTTGGCTCTAAGTTTATTAATACAGTACAGATTCAACTAAGTAAGTTTGAATTTTTAAATCGATTAATTAATATAAGATACTATACTAATATACATTTTTTATTTGATATTGTATAAGTATTATGTAACTTAAATTTAATATTGCATAATTATTATATAACTTAAATTTAATATTGTGTAATTATTATATAACTTAAGAATTAATATCTTGGCTGAAGCTTAAAACGGCTGATACTTGAAATCAGGAACCTTGATTTAAAAATATAACTCTACACAAATCCACTTGTACTCTTTTATTATAAAAACTAACCCTAAACTCTAACCAAAAACTTTCTAAAAATTCATATTAAAATAATTCAAATTTCAAGCATTAGCCATTTCAAGCTTCAGCCATAACAATTACTATACAGATTTTCACTATCGAATTATTGTATTCAAGAAATATAATTTAAGTCAACCATATTGATTAGAATCTAATTCTTTTTTAAATAGCTAAAGTTATTATATTTCTTTTTAATACTAATTGATTATTTATTTCAAATAGACTTTCGTTTATCTACAGGCCATCATTAAAGCTATTGGGAAAAATAATCTATTATTAAAAAGTGCTGCAAGAAGGGTCTTTTCTCCAGTATAGTCTGCACAATGTCATCCAATATATTGTTACATAGAAGTTGCAGATGAAGTGCAACTGTTACAACTTGATCCGGCTATACAAGATGTTGTAGAGAAGAATTGTGTAATTTCATGGTTAGAGCTTTTTAACCAGCATCAAGAATTAGATACAGTTTTGGAAGAGATAAATAAATCCTTGAAAGCATATTTTACAAATGCAGCATTGGAAAATTGCCACATGAAATTGTAAAAAATATTTGCAGATATTTAATTGCTGTATGAATTAATTTATTTACTAAAAGTTTTTTAATGCTAACCCAAAATTATTGTAAATTTAGCTATGAAATAATTTTTTCCAATCAATTGGATATAATAAAGTTCAGATAAGTGGTTCGAGAGTTAAACCAGAATTAGTTACAGAAGGTAAAAGATTTCAAGCTCGATTAAAAAAAGAAAATTTCATTAATCCAATAGTAGATTCCGGAACTACTTTTAAAAACTTAGGAGGAGAATATGAATTAAATGCACAATTAATAGAGTTCACTAATTTAGCTAAACAGGCTTGAAAAGAATATATTACTAAAGTTTTTTATAAAAATAACTCTATTCCTTTATTTAGATCAATTCCAATTACCAAAGAAGAAGTGATTAAGCTAATGAGTAATATGAGTATGACCAATGCGGAAATTATATATAAAATTGAAACACTTCTTGAAGAGGCAAGTGATAGTGTTCGAAAGAAGTATCGTAGAATAAAATCCAAGAGGCGAAATGAACTTCTGGTTATATTAGAAGAGGTAAGATCATTATTTAATTCTGATAATGAGCTTGATAGTTATGAATCTATTAAATATTTAGAAGCGCAACTACATGATGAAATGAAACATGCTAATCAGAATTGAGATTTTGTAGCACTTTATTTATTGTGACAGATTAAAATGAAATCAGATTAAAATGAAACATTGTGCAATGCAAAAAAATAGACAAGTTGCCAAAAAATAAAAATTCTTGAGATACATTTTTAGTGCTAGGGGTTATGGTACGTTAGTTTTAGAGTAGAGTTTGTAATAAACAAGTATAGGTTTTAAAGAGTTAAATAAAAACCCTCGTTGTATTTTAATCCGATTTCATTATGATTCACAATATTTATTAATTGGTTTGGATTTAAATAAATACAGAAATAGAAAAACTCTTTCTCATTCATCACTTATACAAAAATTTACCTAAACCTACATAATTAAAAAATTTATTTTAACAATAATTTATTAAGATAACCTATTTTCTTGCTTTAATAAAAGTTATTTTCTATATAAAATTACATATAGTGTTTAAGTTTTAATTAAACCGGCCCAAAACTCATTAAGCAACGGCCTTTTAGGCCAAATAGGCTTCTTTTGCTATTTACACCAAAACTAGCTTCTAAATCTCTGCTCAAACTTAAAACAATGTTGTTCTATACATTCTCCTCTTCAAAACAAGCTATAATAGACCTCTGTAGCTTCAATATTGACCAAGTTATAAGTAAACCAACTTCTATTTCATTTACTTTTTCTTTTTTCTCTTTTACTTTGGGGAATTTTTTCTCAAACACTTAGAGATGTTTTCTGTGCAACCCACATTGCCCCCAATTGTGTTACCCATGCTCTACACTTCTCTAAAATTATTAGTATCTGTTAAATTACACTAAAATTACTTAATTATTAACTAATATCGCACAATTTTAATATCTGCTTTTTTAGTAACTTTTTATTTATACAATAAGATTTCCTTTTTTGTCTTGTGCAACATGTGATATCATGTGACTTTGTATAATATAAAACCGGAAATTCTATAGACAGAGCTTAGAGACAGAACAGAGTTTAAGAACAGAACAGTCATTAAAATAAAAAATTTTCAAAACTTTAAATCAAAATTTCTTGGCAACCACTTAACAAATTTGACAAACTTTTTTTATTTAAATTCTATGAATCTATATAATTCAAATAAAAAAAAATTTTTTAGTTTTTGTTAGGTAGTTGTGGAAACATCTTTGCTCAAATTCAGAGATAAATAAAACAATAAAAGCTATGCCAATTTTTTTAAAAACTTGAGCGAAGGTATCTTATAACCACCTAACCAAATCTGATGAATTTTTTAAATTTGAATTCTATGAATTCAAAGAGTTCAATAAAAATTTTTATTGAATTTAGTTGGTGGTTGTGGATAATTTCACTCAATTTTTTTAAAAAATTGCAGCTTTTATTTTGATAAATGTTATGTTTTTCTTTGACTTTGAGTGAAGATATCTCTACAACTACCTTACTAAATTTGATAAATTTTATTTTATCTGAATTCTATGAGTTTATAGAACTTAAATAAAAAAAATCATCGAGTTTGATCAGGTAGGTGTGGAGATATCTTCACTCAAATTTTTTAAAAAAATTGGCATAGCTTTTATTTTAATAGGCGTTTTAATTTTTCTTTGACTATGAACGAAGATATTTCCATAACTATCTGACCAAATCTGATGAAACTTTTTTTATTTGAATTATATGAATTCATAGAATTTAAATAAAATTTTTTTGCCAAAATTATCAAGTGGTTGCCTAGACATTTTGATTTAAAGTTTCAAAAATCTTTATTTTTATAATATCATATGACTGCTCTGTCCCTAAGCTCTGTCCGTAGAATTTTCGATATAAAACTTTGAAATTCTATTTTTAGGTCATGTGACCTTGTATAACCTAAAGACTAAACTTCTTTTTATTTCATCACTAAAAAACACATATTAATACAACCCCTACTTTATTTAATACACTCTTTTTAGAAAAATTTCCAAAAAAATTAAATTTTTTATAACAAAAACTTACTAAAATTATCAAAGTTTAATCTACTTTAAATATCTACAATGCTAAGTTAATTCAGAAAGAGCCATATACCATCGACCTTGATTATATTCATACTTATTTTCAAAAAAGATTTGGTATCATCTTTTTTGAACACGTGCCAGATGCAAAGCTTAGACCTACTCTAGCCAACCAAGCACCTACAATATGTTTTACCAGAATTACCCATACCCAAATTACAAAAACTGCACACTTTTTCCGCACACCTAAAACTACATCTATTGTTGCATGCCTATGTAATAAATATCATACTCACTTTATCGCTAAATACAATGTCATTTATCTATCGACCTCTACTTCCTCATTTACCAATATGGCAATGAGGAAAAACCAAAACAAAAAATCTGTAGACTTTATCAAACAAGTCTCCCAAACTACTGATACAATTCCACCATCTCCTACACACGAAGCATGTCAACATACATGCCCCAAATACTTTAAAAATATCACCTGTCATATTTATGGTGATAAAAATTACCCTAATAGAACCAATATTATAGTAGGTAAAGAAATCTTTCATATAAATTGTACTTCTACTGCATCTTCCACATCAACTACTTCTACTATTTCAATAATTTCAGCTGCTATTTCCACACTTGATCTATCTAAGAAAAATCTAACCTCTGTTTTTCAAAATATTCAAAATACCTCTTCCAACCAAGCATCTATTTCTTTTACCTCTTCTACTAATAATCCAAAACTTTCTACTAAACGTATTAATATCAATACAAGCAAATTATTTCAATTTTTCAATCTCAAATCTTGCTCTCTCAATCTCAAGTTTCTACAGAACCTACTTATTCAAACAAAGCCAAATCTACTGCTAATTCTCTCTCTTCCATATTAACACCATTTACCTCTACCAAAAGCCCCCAACTCTCTCCTACTAAAACTGTATCTAGCTTAATGGAAATTGATTCTGATACTCCTATTAACAATAATCAATCTCTTGATTTTAATTCTACTAATAAGCAACAAACTAAACCAACTTATCCTAAATGGAATACATTTAATGATCTTGACTAGTTCTCCACTTATCCTATTACTGAAGATATAAAAAACGATACTTTTTTAAACACACTTGAACACCAACTTCTTAACTTTGTTAAACTGCATCTTATCAAATTTGCACCTGGCAAAATTGTCAAAATCCTTTCTAATAACAAACAAAAAGGCAAAGAAATTAGATACATCTTTAACTACTTAATAGCCTTTCTTGCAGGAAAACGCTCTCAATTCCTTATTGATCTAATTTTAGAGACAAACCCCTTATTAAATAAAGATGCTATTCTTCCTTTTAGCATTATCCTTCTCCAATTTATAACTGTACTCTTCACTCAACTTAATTATAAAAAAATCCTAACTTCTTATAGTTTTATTTCTCTATATGTTATTCACAATCATAACCAAGTCGCTTTTAACCTTGCTTGAATCTACCTCTTTCTCGAAAACAAATACTGAACAATCCACATGCAAAAATTTATAGAAAATCTTGATATAAAACCTATCTGCTTTAGAATTTATTACTCTTTTAGTAAAGACATCTATAACAAATCTCTATTTCAAATCTATCATGATGATCAATTTAATATTAATGTTGCTCATAATATTCCTAAAAAACAATTTACTAAAGATTTTAAAATTCCATCTCTCAAACTATTTACTAATAATCTTTTACCAACTAACATATTTATCAAAATATTTATCAACACTTCTACAAATACTCTCTTACTTTATATTCTGCTCCTGCTTCAATCTCTTCTCTATCTGACCAATCCTCTCCTATCAATCAGCCTATATTAGACTTTACAATCTTTACTAAAGATTGAACTTACCCTGCCACTTTCTTCAAATCCTTTCTTACTCAATCTTTTTTTGACTTAGCAAATGAAATTTCTATATTAAAAGCAACAATGCTGAACCTTATATTAACTGCAATACTTTCTATTTCTACTCCTACTTTAATATATACCTTAAAGCAGCAGCTAAAAATAACAACATTCTTAACCTTTCCTATAATGCAACTATTCATAAACTTATTAGATCAACTACAGATGCTACATTTATTGGCAGAGTTATCTCCTACTTTGAAATACTTAAAAACCCTAAACAAACCTTTTCCCAAATCTGTTCCAAATATAATGAAAAGTTCTTGCCACTAGCTGAACAACTCATTATTGAACACTATAATATTACCAAACCTACCTTTACTAATTCACTTTTCCTTAATTATTCTTGTCAAAAATCTTTGGACACCCAAGAACCAGAACAAACCCATGAAAACAAAAAATCTTTTTAATTAGGTCTTTTACAAAAAACATAGAAGCAGCTGCTGCCTCTGAAATAATGATGTCCTCCACATCTTGTGGACCATTTTCAGAGGAGAATAATATAAGTAGGTAGGCAGGAAAGCCTATTTATATGGAAGAGTCAATAAATGACGGTCAGACTCAACGTACAGAGCAGACTTTGGCCTTTTGCACAGCCGTGAAAACTGGGCATATGGCAAGCGTTTTTGTAAAAGACATCTCCTCCTCCTCAATCACCAATTCACCCCACCCTATTGAGGAGATATGCTTTAACAAATTCCTTTATAAACATAACCTTCCTTTTCTCCCATCATCTCAAACTCTCAAATTATTTTTACAACACCTCTTTAAAAACTTCTTTCTCCAACTATACAAAATTTCCGTTAATATTATAACCCTTGAGACTTATGTCTATTTTGATATTACTGATACTATTCTACAAGACTATATTACACTTTCTCCTCAACAGTACTCTGTTTATTACAAATCTCTTATAAGATCTACCTATTCCTCTAGCAGCTTATCTATCCAACCTACACAACCCAGCTCTTGTGATCTACACCTCACTATTGCTACCCACAATGTCAGAGGCTTTAACATTGCCTTCAAGAGGCAAATCTGGCAAGACTATTGTATTAACCACAACATCTCTATTGCCAGTATTACTAAAACCAAGATTTCAAACAAAACTAAATTCTCCTTTTGCAATAATGATCTTTTTACCTACTACTGGGCCAACTCAGATAGCTCTATGGAGGAAACAGCTATTATGGTTCGCAACCATCTTAAACCTCATGTTCATAGCTGTCTAACACATCCTGGTGGAGCCATCGCACTAGACTTATTCTTCAAAAGCAACATCAAACTCCAGATAATCTCTGTCTATCTCTTTTCAACAGATTCTACCAGACATAACCTCACTTAAAATAGGTAGATTAGTGGTGGCAAAAAAAAGTTGTGACCATGTGATCACTGACATTTCCGAACTCTTTCGGAGCTATATACAAAATTTATACAATTTTGCATGATATCAGGCTTATATAACTTTATACGTATAATTAATATATATATATATTTAATTAATATAATATAAGTAGAGAAATTAAATCGGTTGATTATAAGTTAATAAATCAATATAGTAAACGTATATAGCGAAATTTATTTATATTCATATTGATTAATAAAAGAGAAATTAATTAATTTGAATTTACATAATATATCGAAGAAAGAAAAGAATTTAATAATAGAGAATTAAATTAAATCGAATTATAATAAATCAATATAATGAATATAAATACAAAAGTGAAAATTTTACATAATATATCGAAGAATGAAATGAATTTAATAATAAAGAATTAAATTAAATCGAATTATAATAAATCAATATAACGAATATAGATATAAAAGCGAAAGTTAGTTTGATTTCACATAATAAATCAATATAATGAATATAAATGCAAAAGTGAAAATTTTACATAATATATCGAAGAATGAAATGAATTTAATAATAAAGAATTAAATTAAATCGAATTATAATAAATCAATATAACGAATATAGATATAAAAGCGAAAGTTAGTTTGATTTCACATAATAAATCAATATAATGAATATAAATGCAAAAGTGAAAATTTTACATGATATATTGAAGAGTGAAATGAATTTAATAATAAAGAATTAAATTAAATCGAATTATAATAAATCAATATAACAAATATAAATATAAAAGCGAAAATTTGTATAATTTATCATTAAAAATAAAGATTTTTATCTAAATTAAATTCTTAATTGCCATTGACTTTATTATATAAAAGTGGACTTCAACATAAATAATAATTGGCTTTTCTAGCTTGCAACACATTCTCGTTAAAAAAATTAGTGCAAATTAAAAAATGTCAGATCCAAACATTCCAAACATTACAACTCATAACACTAGTAAAGATAAGTCTTGCTCTTATTGTAAAAAAACCAAACTGGTTGCTGAATTCATAAGGCAAAGTGGAGGCGAACTTAAAGTTTTTGCCAGATACATTCCATGTGCCAAAACTGAAAGAGATAAAAAAAAAGCAAAAAAACTCAAAAAAAATTGTTCAACAAACCTGTAAAATCTTCAATTATTAAAAATACTCAATCTCTTCCTTTAGATATTGATAATACACCATATCTCCAGTCAAACGCGGAAAGTATATCTTCCTCGCCTTGGTATATAGAAGATACACCATCTTCACTCTTGAGTATAGAAGATACACCATCTCTGCCATGAAGCATGGAGGATTTATCATCTCTTCCTAACACAAAAAATACACCATACCTGCTTTTAGGTGACAAAGTGTTATCAGAAATTAATAATAGCAAAAACGATGAGGATAAGGATGAATACATTTATGATTTGCATGATCTAGAAGAGGCTATAACCTTTAAATTTAGAGATGAAGAAATAGATAATCATATAAACTTCTCAATGACAGTAAAAATTGAAGACGAATTGGTTAATGTAAAAATTCGTCTTTAGAATCTAATCAACCCATACAAGATAAATTTCATACCATAGTTAAATCATTTCTTACACCACTTCAAAAAGGATCGGGATACTACTGGGAGTTTTGACATCTATATCTTAGTAAAAAAAATAGGCAGCATACAGGATGTGCAACTGCTCATCTTGGCTGTGCACAAAGAACTGATCGCCAGCATAAACAATCAGAGAACAAACCTGTAAAACGAATAAGTGAAGCCCGACCTGCTATTAAACGTTTCTCATGTAATGGCATTATAATGATTAAAATAGATATATGTAAGCAAAAAGCAATAATAACTGTTCAGCATTTAGCTCATAAACGGCCTATATATCGAGAATCAAATTTATCTATAGGTAAAGTAAAACAGAAATTTAGTAAGATTATAAAGTTAATTTCTTAGTTTTCAAAAAACATTAAAATTTAGAAATATATTTGACTATCAGATTTTTTTTAAAAAAAAAACCCCCTGCAGATTAAATATATTTGTTTTCATCTTTTTGAATTTTTAATTTATTTATTTTTTTCCTATATATAAATGCTATAACATGGATAAAACAAAATATCAGCAAAAACTTAAGAAAAATAGAAGTCTATAAACGTCTTTATAATAATATTATAATTTAGATAAACGTTAATTGTGGTGGATACAGCCTATCTCTTGTATATTTATATGTAGATACGTTTTCAGCATCAGAAGAACTGCTTTCAAATCCTAGCAATGAAGTATACAACCGAGTAGGTGTGCTTAAAGAATTTTTTACTAGTTTGAATAATGAAGGTATTCAACCAGCTTTTATTCTTTTGGATAAAGATTCTGGAGAGATCACTGCTATTCATGAAGCTTGGCCTTACATGATAATACATTTATGTCTTTAGCATATGAAACAAGTAGTTGAGCATAAGCTCAAAGAGAAAAAAGCTCGAAGAAGCTAATACTTAGCACAAAAGACATATGAGGCACATATTCAGTTTACCTTTATTAATCCAACTTGGATCCCTAAAGGTCAACTAAATAATGTATATCCTAAAGAATTCTGAAAAGAATTAATGAAAATAATTACAAAGTACGCTTTGTTATATCTACTTATACCTGTGGATAAAAATCTTTTTCTCACAACAAATGAAATCCGACATCAAAGTGTTTTAGAAGCTTACCAGTTTTGCTACCAAAAAAACCTTAGTTACTTATGGGAATACTTGTGGATAAACTGGTATAGTATCACAAATTGGCGTTTATTTGCATGAACCACCATGATAACTGAATCACATTGGTGCATTCTAAAATATAATTATAAATATTATTCTAACCGGCCGCATCTGGATCGTTTAACCGAAATTCTTGTCAATGAACTTATACCAAATATTAAAAATACTTGGAATAAGTTTTGCTACAATCGTAAATTTCCATTATACTGGAATGTGTTAAAGCGTGATTAGAAATCTGCTATTAAAAAGGATATAAGGTTTTTTTTTAGAATCTTGTTCATTATTGTTTTATTCTTAACATTTTTATTTATTGTTGTTTCTTTTCTTTTTTTTTTATAAATGAGACGGAACATTACTATACCAATATAAATACTTGGATTTGTTCTTGTTCCTCCTTCTTGTATAGTCCTCATTTTATATGCAAGCACTTGGTAAAAAAATATTTTGCCAAAAATCTATCTTTTTTTTCACGATTTCTTATGACTATGTGCCACCACGATTATCCGCTTATATCTTTTGGAACGAACCTTCCAAGGATTAATTTAAACAATAATTCTTGGAATAACACTCAATATGAGGATACTATAAATTTATTGTCTAAAACAGAGGCAAGCAATCACAGCCCGAATTTCATTGTTTTTGAACGCCATGCAATAATCGAAAGCAGAAAAATAAAACTAATATCAGACATGACAACATTTGAAACATTAGTAAATATTGTAAATAACAATATTGAAAATGATAGACTTTATGAAGTATATAAAGTTCTTAGCCAGCCTCTTATCGATGAGACTATCACATGTAGTGAAGTCCTTAAAGCCAGAACACAGCAACAAACTTTTAAACCACTAAAAAAAGGAACACTAGCTTTTTGGTTACAATAGATTAATAGTTAATATAAGTTTTAAGTTTATTGAAATTGCAAAAAAATTAACACAGTAATGTAATAAAAATAAACTTGTACTTTAGAGATCGTTTTCTATATTAATTCTAGCCGGAAAAAAAGTCTTTTTTTTTATTTACACTTAATAAAACCAAACTTATTTTCGAAACTCTTCTTATTCTAGATTTTATTTGTGTAAAATCTCTTGTTTATAGATCAAATGTTAATTAGTTTAATTTGTTCCAAAGAATTTACGAACACTAAATTTAATGTTAAGGTTATAGAAATTTAAGGTTATAGATTATTTTATCTTACTTCGATCTAGTAGGTCGGAAAGGTCGATGATCACATGGTCACAACTTTTTTTTGCCACCACTAATCTACCTCTCAAAATACAGTTATCAACTGGATTACACAAGCTCAACAGCATAATCTACAACCTATTATCTTGGGTGATTTCAACACACAAGATACTACCTTTAGTTCTTTCTCTAAGTTTAAACTTATTAACTTTTTACATCGCTCCAATATGTTTGACATTGGAGCATATTTTAATCATACACACCCTACCTGGTTTAATGGAATCCAATTTAGTAGAATCAACTATATCTGGACAAACACTTTCAATATACAATTTCTTCTTAATTACAATCTTGACAATAGCAAAACCATTACTCTTAGTGATCACCTCATTCTCTCAACTTCATAGACTTTCTCTAATGCCTATAGTAAACCTCCCCGCCTCTATACTAATATTAGCCATAGAATCTTTGACTACAAAGCAACCTCTAACGAACAATAGTCTGAATTTTCTGAGCTTACTACAAGATTAATTAGAAGAAGCAATATCTCCCTCACCCTTAATAAGTTTGAGAGTATTGATACTTCTTGGCACAAACTTTAGCATTGTATAATACATGTTACAATCAAAACTATCTCTAACAAAATTTCACGCAAATGAAGTTACAATCACCAATACAGCTCTAAATGTACTGTACTCCATCTTGGTCTTAAGAAACTTGGCTATCTAATCAAAATTTTTCACAAAAATAGCAGTAACTACTCTAATTTACACCTCTCAGATATTAACATACTTATCACAAACATTAATACATAAGGTAGACATGTCTAATTTGGCGCAGTTAATTTAGCCAATAGTAAGTTTTTATAATTTGATATTAAAATGTACTGTTTTTTAACTCAATTTAATAGGTTTCATTATAAAATATAATTATTAAAAAAAAAATAATAATTTTTTTTTAAGAAAAAGGGTAAATTTTATTCTAAAAAAGTATTCATACAAAAATCAGAATTGTCAAGAGACTATCCTTAAATTGACATACTATCAAAATTTTAATTTTTTTTTTTCTTAAGACGTTTTGTGCCTTTAGCACATTGCTTTTCTATATTTAACTATTCCTTTTCTGCATTTAACCATTCCTTTTCTTCTTTTTTTTGTCTTTGTACTTCTTGTTTTTGTACTTTCTCAGCTTTATGTACAAGTCTTTTTTGAATTGCCATCTCTTTTTTGCATTGTTTCTCATTAGCTACTCTTTTGGCTTCCTCTTTTGCTTATTTCAACTCTTGCAAAGATTTTTCGTTTGTAAGAAGTTAAGAAAAGGGTATAGTTTTTCTTCTTTTCCTTTTTGGCAACAGAAAACTAGATTCTTCTTCACCAGCCTCTGGATTTTCAACTATTGGTGAATTACGATACAAAGGATACTTAAATACAAGCCGCAAAGATATTGTACTAGGATTTTTGAAGGTTTCAAGCTTTTCCTCCAAATTTTTAACTCTTTTATTTAATATCTGATATTAATTCTTTTTTTGTAGTTTTTTTTGTAAGATATGTTTGACCTGAGATCAACTTGGATAAAGATGGTGAAGAAAATAAAGATGACAAAGAAGCTAAAAAGAATGAGGAAGAAACTGTAGAAAAGAATAAAGGTAACAACTCAAGGGCTTGTAGAATATCAATTCGTTCTGTTGCCAATGAGAGATCTAAATGGTCTGGACTAATAGCATTGGGGTTGAACAGCCAAATCACCGTGGTCTTAAAAGAATTGCATATTGCAGTAGGTGTGTACTTTGCAATATAGGATGACCCTATAATTTTAGAAAATATATACTTTGTTACAATCTTGCCATTGTTATTAACTTGAAATTTATCATATTCTTTATTATAGGTTTTTTTTAAGGTAGCAAATAGCAATTCTGCTGGTTGTAAAATGTGAGTGGTATGCGGGAGAGTATATAAAGAAGAATGTTGTGCTTATGACAAAAGTTAATGCTGATGTAATTGACATGGCTCTTATAGCTATCTAAAATTAATAAAACGGGACATGCAGGTAGAATTGAACTAACAAAATGTTCAATGTATTTTTGAAATAGACTCTTCCGCATATACCCCATCTTGGTAAATCTCATAACAGAGCCGGCAGGAGCACTATTTAGAAGGCCAGGAATCATCCGTTTTCCTTTAAATATAAATAGTAGTGGGATGTACGTTCTGGCAGCTGAAATAGTTGAGCATAAGGAAATATATTCATGAGAGTTGCTACATGAAACCTGATGGACTTAACGTAAGCCCTTCTTCACTACAACCTTTTGAAGTTTGGGTTCAATAACAAAACCTATTTCATCCTTAAGAAAAAAAAAAAAAAACTAAAAAAAAATAAAAAAAATAAAAAATAAAATAAAATAAAAAGAAAAAAAAAAAACTAAGTTCCAAATTCGGTTCACAGTAAGTGAATATTCATAGATAATTTTTTGAAGTTTGTTAAAATAATCTTTGACAATAACAGAATTTGCTTTTTGGGCACGAGCTTTATTTAGGGCTTGTGGAATGTGAAATAAAAGCTCAGAGTGGTCATTCATAAAGCGCTTCCACTACTTTTGTCCCGGTCTATTCTCACTAAAGGGATAAGGTCGCTTGTCTTTACGAATGATGTCCATAATGCACTGGTTTACACTAGTTTTAGTTAGCCCAAATCTGAGTTTCTGCATATTCAAGCAATAACCGACGATTGTTTCTCCTCATAGTTGGCTAGGATTTTAGCACGGCCCGGGTGAGCAAGAGAGCCATCGTTTTTTATTGCACGCCTAAGAGTGGCTTCTAAAAGACCATAATCTTTTACAATACTTCTAGTGCTTGGGGTTTTAGGATAATTTTGAGAGTCTTTAATTACCTTAAGGGCATTGTTAATTGCATTTTGCCGGGTGGTATAATCGCTATATGGCATAACTTTAATTAAAAAACTTTAAAAGGCTCTTTTTTAATTTGAAAATTTTAAAGGTTTTTTTTTTAATTTGAAAATTTTAAAAGTTTTTAATTCGGAAATTCTAACTGTTTTGAATTATTATTATTATGTTTTTTTATTTACAAAATTTAAAATGACATTTAAATACAATACAGCATTACAAAGATTGACAATAAATATTTGTACCCGAAAAGTCTTTTATTTAAAATTTGATTTTGGGCTTAGAGACTGTACCCAGGTAAAAAATGCTATTATATGACATAGTAACTTATTTGGGTAATTTAATAATGTCCATTTTTCAACAGGTAATTTATCCAGATAATTTAACAATGCTCATTTCCTAACAGGTACAGGCTCTTTTTTTTAATATTAAATATTTGTAACCAAAAAGCCATTTTTGGTTATAATTTAATTTATTTATTTTTAATGTGTGCTTTATTTTTTCATGCGTATTGTGTTTTTATGAATGAATTAAATAATACAGCACAAAATTTAATTATTATGGGCATTGTATAGTAAGTATTCACTTTTACCAAATTAGATCATCATGCTATATGAATTTGTATCGTGTTAAATCAGAAGTAGTCACTAAAAGTTTATCAAAATTTAAAGTTATACGATGTATATTAGTAGAAATACTTTTAATAAAGTATGAAGGCCACTTTACTTAATAAAAAAAATCTGATTTTAGCATACTACTGTTATTTCTTGCAAAATTGAAATTATTGTAACTTTGTTGAAATAACAATATCTTGTGATCCAATAATTGGAATTGCATGATTTTGGTATCATTCGACTCGTCTTATTGAGACGAATCAAATAGTACCTAAATCATGTAATTTGAATCGCTGGATCGTAAGATATTGTTAGTGTATCAAATTAGGCACTGCACTAAATTAGACATGCCTACCTTATGCAAAATGCAATCTTCAATCACTAAACTTACTCGATCCCACTATTGTTCAACCATGGTTACAACATGCTTACACTATATAGAAACAAGTCTATCACGCCTATCATCTTGAACACTCTTTTTGCCTCAGACATCAAATCAACTAGGCCTCAAAAAAAAGATATGAAACACTTGTATCCAAACTTACTCAAGCTATCAACAGCATACTTAACAGATATCAGCCCCCTATACACTTTACCAATATCAAGCTATCCAACCAGCTTATAACCGATCCAACTGTAATTAAGCAACATATGCAAACACACTTTGATAACTGGACTGCTTACAAATCTATCAACTCAACTGTCTTTAATAATTTTTGGCAACAATATTACTAACCACTCCCTTATATCAATCCAAACTAGTATAGCACATTTACACAACCCATTACTGTTGATGAAGTTCTTCAAACCATCTCCAAACTTCCTAATAGGAAAGCCTGCGAACCTACAGGCATTAGCTACGAGATGATTAAATATCTCAGTCACTATTGTATTACTGCTCTTACTGTGCTTTTCAATTGCTGCCTTTCTAAAAACTCTATGTCCAAGCTATAGAAACATGGCAGAATTTACTCTATACCCAAAAACAATGCTTTTGATGGAAATCTCAACCTTACTTGTCCAATTAGCTTAATTAAGCATATTAGAAAAATCTATACCAAAATACTAACTAACAGATTTAACCAAGTCTTTTCCCAACATCCTATCCTTTCACCTTTTAATTACGTAGCTTTACTTAGCAATAGCACATCTATCTCTATTCATATTCTCAATAATCTAATCAAAGATACCAATTGCAACTACAAAGAGATTTAGCTTTTATCTCAAGATATAAGTAAAGCCTATAACTCTGTCAATTTTGATCTCTTTAAGCATTCTCTTTATCGTCTCTCTCTTCCTCAACCTATTATCAACATCCTTTCAAATCTACTTACCAACCGCCAGAATAAAGTTATAACCAATTTTGGTTTAACATCATCATACCAGGTCCAAAATGGTATTGATCAAGAGGAGACCATCACCTTCTTGCTCTGGCAAATCTACTATGACCCTTTAATCACCTACATACATTCAACCTTCCCTGGCTACTCAACTTCTGTATCATGGCCCACTAATTTAAAGAACTTCTCTACCCAACAAGCTTGAAGCTAATAGCTCTGTGCTGGTCTATATGGATGACACTTTGTGGATTGCATCTAGTCAAACTGAGCTATTCAATATTCTTTCAGTTGCTGAATCTTTTTACAATATAGCTAACATCCAAGTCAACCCTACCAAATCCATATTAATATCTAACTCTAAACCTAATACTTATCACCCAATCTTTTTCAATAATAAAACACTTCCTCTATAGCCTGCTAACTAGCTCTTTAAGTTCCTTGGCTGGTTTACTCTTAACAACAAACACACTAAACAGATCCAACTCATCTTTTCTGAATCTTCTCAACTAGTCAAAATTGCTAGTACCAAACAAATAACTGATACTCAAGCCAGATATATTATTAATACTGTCATTATCTTTACCTTAGAATACAGAATTCATAATATCATTCTTAGCCAATCTATTTGCAACAAAATCTTCAGACAACATATCAACTTAGTTAAGCATAAAGCTAAACTTTGTCTTACTATTCCTATTAGCATTCTACTTCACCTACAGATCTATAACATTAAAAATATTTGAGACATACAACTTCAACATCATATTTCTAATCTCATTAAATGTCTCAACAATGAATTCCTTCTTGGCATATTTATACATATCTGAATCCAACAACTCCAATATAATCTCTGGTCTTCCACTAGCATATTATCTTACCCCAATTCTCTCATTGATAGTCCTAACAGACTTACTACTAACTTTAAAGTTATACAAATACCTTCGCTATAAACATTGCCTAAAACTATATAAACCCTGGTTCTGTCCCGAAACTATAATATACCACTTAACTAAATCTAACACACCAACTTCTCAAATACATAAACTGGTCAATTGGCTCTAATCCAAATACAACTATACCTTCCACAATTTAAGAGAGGTCAATTACTCTTAAATCTATCCCGTAAACACACTCTAACTATACTACTTTTAAAAAAACAACTATGCTATCACTACATACTTTTTCTTGATCAACTTACTACTTCTGATAATTCCTGTCTTCTTAACTAGAAGCATATCTCTTTAAGAATCAACAAAATACCCAGAGGAAAAATTCCACAATGGTTTAAACTTTTAGAAAGCTCTGTTATTAATTATCATCTCAACTGATCTATTTCTCCTCAGTTACAATTATCATCAACTAATTACTATAGTTATAACACTGGTCACTTCCAAAAGCACTCTAAACCTTGGCTTATTACAATATTCAATAACCAAATTATTGTTGGTAAAGCCCGCCGTCAATCTACAAACTCAGGACATACATTAATTACCTACTAGCAGTGTGATCTTACAACTGCCTTCTTATTCTTATACCCTATTCCTAACATAACTTCTAAACTATGTCCTAGCTGTTCTCTTAATTCTAATATTATTAATAACAAATGTACTATTCTTATTCCAACTAGTCATGTTATTAAATTTCTTGGCAGACTTCATTCTGACAAGTCCGTTAATTTCAATACAAACCCTCTTGACCTTATATACTCAATTCAACTCCAAGATACTTCTTCAATCCCTGCACCCCCTAATCTTTATATACAAAGCTCACAAATCCCTTCTATATTCTTAACTAACTCTGCATCTAACACTCTTCAACAACTTGCAAATTTCAACTATTATTCTACTGATCTTACATTTTATACAGATGGATCTGTTGTTAACTCTGAAAACCTCTAATACTCTATGGGAATTGGTTGGCTACAAGTGGATAACAATAATATCCTTCACACATTCTATGCACAAATCTTATTATAGCCATGCTCCTTTAAGGCTGAATTGCTTGCAATTCTATCTGCAATATACATTGCTCCTAGAAACTGCAATATCAAAATTTTTACAGACTCTCAATCAGTTATATCTAAGTACAATAGTCTAACCCAGCAATCTACCAGTTCTCATTTTTCCAACACACCGTACTGGTCTATATGGAATACACTCCTCAACTTTACTAAATCTTATAATCTAAATATCACTTTTCATAAAGTTAAAGCACACCAAAATAATATACTATACAACAAAGCCGATAAGTTAGTCTGTGACCATCTTTATCTACCATTTCTTATATTTAATCCTTACAATATCTACAACCCCCTGTATACTCCATTTCTTGAAGGCCACCCCTCGAACTTCCTATTTGTTGCAGCATCCGAACTATATGCCATGCAAACATTTTTGCCCTTTGGTTATCTCAAACCGCTTTCAACCTTGGATACGGATCTCTCAGCATTTAAATTGGAATGCAACCTGGCTTTACTTAAACAATAATCAAAAAAGTTTCTAACTTTGCCAATAGCTTTCAGTCCTCTACTCTCAAAACATTTAGAGTTAAACTCCTTACTAATGAACTCCCTGCACCTCATATTCTACATAAAAGAAACCTTCTTTACTCTAACACCTGCCACATATGTCTACAAACAAGTACTATGCTGCATTGGGCTATATGCCCCTCTCCCAACCCCTTATATATACTCATTCAAGATTCTTTACAACAAATTTTATCTGTCTATAAACTCCAAATCTCTTTATCTGAAGTTAATCAGTTCCACAACCAAATTATCAACCTTGATAGCTTTTTAATACATGACTCTCTTGACAAGCCCTCTATTTTCTCTACACTTTCTGGTCTTGTTCTCTATAATATTATATATACAATACGTGAATTTACTACTTCTAACCAATTAGCTACCTCCACTTCTATACAACTTCTCCTCCATATCAACAAACAACTATATTCAAATATCTGGATTCCTTATTGTAGCTCAAGACCTCAACCTCAACTTACACAATCTTAGTTACTATCTATATCTAAATCCTTACATAACACACTCTCTACAATCGATACCCCCACTATTCTCCAAATATTTTCTTTAAAAGTATTATCCTGGTACTCTAACTGGATTAATTATCGTATACACCCTTCACATATTTTCAATCTAGCTCAAATCTAGGTGAGCTTTGGCCACTCTGGTAGGTTTAGGTCGCAGATAAGTTACTAGATACACTTAGTTTCTAGGTTTTCTTAGCTATATGTCTGAGTTCTTATTCTTAGCACTAGGCTTAAAATATAAAACCTTTTTCAATCATGTAAAAAGTTTTTATTAAGTTTAATAAAGATAAGAGCAAGGTCTCACTTTAAATATTAAAAAAAAAAAAAAAAGAAATCTTTACTCAAAGTTTTTTTTTTTTAAAAAAATTAAATTTACTTTAATACAAGAGCATTTTTATTTATTGAGCTAAATTTTTACAAAGTAAAATTTTAATACATTTTTTAAAAGTCTTGTTATTGTGTAGTAATAGCTTTAGACTAAGCTTTTCAAAATTAGAGTAAATACTATGAATTTTCATTATAATATCAAAATATAAGTTGTTTCTTAAAATAATCAAATTTGATGATTTTTTTTTATTTGAGTTTTATAGATTTATAGAATTCAAATAAAAAACTTTTTTATTTTTGATGTTTAAAAGCTTTGAACAAAAATATTTTAGCTACTGCCTAATCAAATTCAATGAAATTTTTTTTATTTAAATTTTATAAATATATAGAATTTAAATAAAAAAAATTTATTAAATTTGATTAGCTCAAAGTTTTAAGAAAAATTTGGTATAGCTTTTATTAAAGATAAGCTAATTTTTTAAAAAACTTTGAGCAATGATATTTCAGCAACCAGCTGATAAAATTTAATGAACTTCTCTTTATTTGAATTATAAAATTCAAATAAAAAAAATTAGATAGTTGCTGATTATTTACATTGTTTGTAGCCTGATTTGGGCATTTCTTAGAAGAGCAGAAATTCCTTAAATGTCCAATTAACATTAGGAGAATTAAATAAATACAAATTTGCAAAAACTTGTAAAAATACAAAATTTTTTATATTTTGAAATTTTGTACAGAACTGTTATTTAATTTCTGTAGCTATAGCTAGTGAGTCTGAAGTTTTGTATAGATTTTTATTTACACAGAACAGTCTAAAAAATTTTTTCTAATGAAAACTTTCTTTCTATTTACTATTTACTTCAGAAAACCTATTTCAGAAAACATTATGCAAAAATTTATTCAATAAGAGATATATTTAGTTATTTAATTACTTGACTATTTTAGTAGCTCACATTATTTGAAATATTTAAAGATTTTCAACATATAATTAAAAACAGAACTCTAATGTATTATATGTATTACTAGCATATAACCTGTTGCTTTGCTCCGGAATTAAGAAATAAGTATAGAGTTAATTGTTTGAAGAACATTACAAAAGAGTTATAGTAACCTGGTTGTGTGTGTGTTTACAAATTAAGGGTTTTGATTGGTTGACTGATAAAAACAAACATTTGCTCTAAAAATATTTATTGTTGAACTGATCCATGACAAGTCCTTCAAACTTTAAATGGTTTTTATTTACCTAGTATACTATAGTTGCTATAGTGATTATAGTAAGTAATTCAATTATACAGATTTATATTCCAAAGCACAGAATTTAAACATGAACCTGTGAATACCCCAAATTTGAAAATCAGGTTTTATACATAAAGATGATTTTTTTTATAACTAGCCAATCAAATTATATTTTTGTCTCATAGTGTTTGTTTTATAGTGTTTGTCTTATAGTGTTACAATGCTACGGCCTTCTTAAACACTACATAGCAAGGTAACAAAATCACCCAGTACAGGGACCCTGCTATTGGGATGTACATGGGGTGAAAGTAGAATATGCACTACTTCCACTAGCAGGAGGCAAATGGTTCGATATAGGGACAGTATATAAGTTAATACTTTATTTATTATATATCAAGAAGAATAACCTCACCTACTAGGATTACTCTAGAGAGAGTATATCACTTATACAAGATAAGAAGGTAGGGCTAGATACTATAAGAGGATAGAGAAGGCTAACTAACTCTGACTTGAGTAAAAGAGGCAAAGGCTCTCTTTTTATAACTTTTTCACACATAAGAGATATAACGGTATAACTGCTAAACCATGTAGAGATACTAAGAGGTACTTGTACAGAGGTACTGAAAGGTACTCATATAGAGGTACTAAGAGGTACTCGTGTAGAGATACTGAGAGGTTACTAATAGATACTTGTGTGAAGGTACTGACAGGTACTTGTGTGAAGGTACTGACAGATACTTGTGTGAAGGTACTAACAGGTATTTGTGTGTGAAGGTACTGACAAGTACTTGTGCGGCATTACTGTGCCTCAGTTAACTAGCCAATAATATTTCTATAACTAATACAATAATAAAGATAATAACTAATACTATACTAATAAATATAACTATATAATAATAACTATATAATACTAAATAAATATAACTAATATTGTATATACAAATAATGAACTATAATTTACACTATACTATACTAATATTATGTTGTGTTATAATCTGCTTTGTAACAATAGTGTTTATTATTATAGTGTTTATTTACACTATTATATATTATATATTGATTATTTCAAAATGATGTTAATTGATAAAACTTAAAATTCTTATAAAGTAAGTTGTTCTATGGTGCTCCAAGCTACTTCTCATAAAAAATATGTATTTTTTAAAAAATCTATAAAATAAATTTTAAATATTTTTATTAGTTCTATCAAAATTATTGGCTAAAATTTTTGAAAAAGCTTATAGTTTAAAGTTATAGGTGTTTAAAGCTACTATGTTTTCAAAATTTTGGCATTTAATATAAAAAAAATTTAAAAAGTTTTTTTAAAATTTTTTTATCCAATCAGCATTAGTATATAATGAATTCTGATTGGCTAAAAGTATTTATATATACCCCAAATTTGGCGCATTTGATGTGAAGTACTATATACAGTCAACTTCCCATACAATCACCCATTTTATCTAGCACTTTTTGGTGATTGTATAGAGGTGTGATTTAATAGAAATACTTCTATACAATCACATAATAAAATAATGTGATTTTAAAAAGGTAAATTATATATAAAAAAAACAATTTTTTATTAAAATTTAAATAAATTTATTTTGATAGCTACTTAGTTAAATCTAATAAAAAATTTTATTTGAATTTATAAATTTAGAAATTTATAGAATTCAAATAAAAAAAAATTTATTTAATTTGATCAAGTCATTGCTAAGATATCTTTAATCAAAGTTTTGGAGAATTCTAAAATGCTTATCAAAATAGAAGCTGTGCCAAATTTTTAACAAAACTTTGACCAAAGATATCTCAGCAACCACTTGATCAAATTGAGCGAAAATTTTCTTATCTAAATTCTATAAATCCATAGAATTTGAATAAAAAAATTTTTATTCAATTTGATCAAGTGGTTGCTAAGATATCTTTAATCAAAGTTTTAGAGAATTCTAAAACTTCTATTAAAATAAAAAGAAACTGTACTAAAATTTTAACAAAACTTTGATCAAAGATATCTCAGCAACCACTTGATCAAATCGAATGAAAATTTTTTTATTTAAATTCTATAGATCTATAGAATTTAAATAAAAAAAATTTCATTCGATTTGATCATGTGGTTGCTGAAATAGCTTTAATCAAAGTTTTAGAGAATTATAAAACGTCTATTAAAATAGAAGCTGCGCCAAAATTTTAACAAAACTTTGACCAAAGATAACTCAGCAACCACTTGATCAAATTGAATGAAAATTTTTTTATTTAAATTCTATATATCTATAGAATTTAAATAAAAAAAAATACATTCGATTTGATCAAGTGGTTGCTGAGATATCTCTGATCAAAATTTTAGAGAATTCTAAAACGTCTATCAAAATAAAAGCTGCGCCAAAATTTTTACCAAAACTTTGATCAAGGTTATCTCAGCAACCACTTGATCAAATCGAATGAAAATTTTTTTATTTAAATTATATAGATCTATAGAATTTAAATAAAAAAATTTCATTCGATTTGATCAAGTGGTTGCTGAGATATCTTTAATCAAAGTTTTAGAACAATTTTAAACGTCTATATTTATATACTGTATATAATTTGTGATTTTAAAGAGGTAATTTTATTAATAAATTATTAAAAAAAATTATAAAAAAGTGTGATAGTGATTGTAAGCCAATTGTGATTATATAGAGGTATTTTTACTATATAGAAGACAAACATATAAACTTATGTGATTGTATAGAAGTTGTGATTATATAGGAGGTGATCTTAGGGGGGACGACTGTATACATAAAAATTACACAACACTATAAATTTAAAAAAAGATTCACTGTCACCACCAAGTATAAAGTCAAAAAATATCTCCACCACATGCTCCTCAACAATCAAAAACAACTTCATATAGTATATCTTTTTAATTTATACTATGAGCAACTTCATTTCAATCGATTATTCTTCATAGTTCAACATAACATATAACAATGATTCGAGGATCGGTCTTAAACGCTGTTATTGAACAGTTAGTGACTTATCAAAATTTGGCACCGTTAATTGTAGGACCTGTTTCGGATATTTTGAATATTATTACCGTATATTCGCGAAATAACGCGCAGGGTATAATTTCAAAATTTGGCCCAAATTAAGCTTAATTCGGGCCATTATTCTAAATAACGCCCATGAGCGTTATTACGCGAAAATACGGTTGAACGGATGTCTAAACTACCAAATAAAAAACAATTACAACCTGAAATGGTGAGGTCTTTGGAGATGCATAAAGCGAATCTTGATAAAAAGAGTTAACTTTAGGTATTTTTCTTTTTTCTGAAGATTTTTTTAATGTTGATCTAATTGATAACGAGACTAGATCTTAGTTATTACTCTTCAACTAATCCTATAAGATTATTTAGAATATTACTTTGATGCAATTAGAGATAGGAGACCTTATTAATTATTTGAATTATTTGGTTATTCACAATCACGCTTACAAGTCGAGCTTATTTGAATACTGAACGAATAGATGGATGCTATTAATTATCGAGCTTATTTAATCCTTTGTTGAAAATTAATTTGTTATTAATACAGTAGAATATGTAGACGATACATATCATGATAATAACTAATCTCAATTTCCCATTAAAAAATTGAAATTATTAATTATATATATAACGATATTTAAGTTATCCCAAAAGTCATTGTTTTAATTAATATACTTATTAATACGCATTATTATTCGGAAATAGTCCGTTAGAATGCAATTTTTCTTAGTGACGAAATTAATTTTCATAGTTTCCGAATAATAAATTATTTTTTTTGGCATTTTCTGAAATATAAGTAAAATTTAAACTCGCGAGAATTAATTCACAACATATGCCTAACTGTATCGAATTTTTGTTTCTAAAATTTGGTCATGTGAACAATGTTAATCTTGGAAGTGCTGGAATGGATATTTATTAGTACCGGCCAAACTTTCATGTGCCAGCACACTGAGCGCTAGATCTATTTTTATCGTTATTTTAACGGAGATGTAAAATTATAACTATATATATACCAGGTAAATTACTGTATCTCCCGAATATCCACAACAACCATGCTCTTGTTGACTGGGTAGTGATATCTTCGTGCTCATCACATCACATGATTAAACACTCGGCCTAAGTTTGGGTTAGTGTTAGGGTTAGGTGATAGTACAGTTTAGGCCAATTTGTTAGCGTTAGTGCTAGTAAACAAATGACGCATTTCATGATGTGATGATCACTGGCTTTGAATTGTCTCGAATTTCATTATAATTTGATTTCAGTTTTTCGAGAATTGTTTCAATTAAAAACGATGATCGGCAAATGTTTGATTGAAAAAACCTGTCAATTGACGCTAGGCAATTTCTATAGAAGAATATTAATACTGAATGCAGTAATTCTTTTAGAATAAAAGTATTCAAATAAATTGATTTTGATTCTTGTTATAATAGACTACATCAATAAAATTAATTTATTAAAATTTATGAATCACATTAACAAATTAAATAATTCCCAATTCTATATCAAGACCACAGGGGATTGATGAATAAAACCAAAACTTTTGCTATAAATCAATACATATACAAAATTTAATAATAATAATAATAAATATATATATACTCATATTAGTATATTCTGATAAAAATCTTCATTTTAAAACTTTAAATTATTTCCAAAGTTCAAAACATAAATAAAATAAATAAATAAATCTCAAAGCCACAATGCTTGCTTAACCTTAAACCCAACTCTTGTCATAATTCCTGTACTCTTATTCGCCTCTGCAAACCTATTATTAAATTAATCATGAGTTAATGTAATACAAACAATAAGTAAATCACAAATTACGTACCCTATGATTGGCTTCTCAACAACAAATCCATCCTCTGCATTTCCAATATTCCTACACGCCTCAACAAGCTCATCAACAACTTCATTGACGACTTGTTTGCTCGTAACTCTTTCTCTTACTCCTTCGACTGTTTTATCTTCATCAGTTCCTTTATTCATATTTATGGCCTTTCCTCCAGCACCGCCATCAAATTTTGTCGCTTCACCGACTAAATTACTTCGAAATGCTTTAAATGCTATAAACTTTTTATCTTCATATTCACTTTTAAAATTCATCGGTAAAGAGTTTGTTTTACTATTAGTACGAGAATTAGTTCCACTTCCAGTATCATTGGTTTTGTTTAATGGATCGCTGGTGTTATTGTTATTTCTCATACTACCGCTATTTATTCGACTTGATTCACCTGACGCTCGATAGTATATCACAAATCCATAATTATCTTCTGGCGTTACACATGATTGATATAACGTTGATAATATATATTCGCCTTAATGATATTAAATGGTCAGTAACATATTTTACGAATAGATGCTTTAAATAGGCATAATATATACGATTAAACAAAAAACGAAAAAATGAATCTCACCTTTTTCAATGCAAATAATCTCACCCAAACCAATTCTCATAAACTGTACAACCTTCTCAAGACGATAATGAAATGTACATACATACAATGCTTTTTTGGTTAATAACAATACTTTTTCCTCATACGATTTACTTCGTCTAATATGCACAATTAAAGTAATTGTTTATACAGTTATAATAAGTAAAAGCATATCAATATGAAAGAAAATAAGAAATCTAAGTTTATATAAATCAATTACACTGTGTTTGGTTCGTTCGGCGACAAAAAAGTCCATCCGGTAATTTTTTCTTCACTACTATCAATAACAATTGAACTGCTAATATCAACTATAAAGTCAAATAAATCAATTAATGCCCCAAGAATAATATTTTAGGCCATTACACTTAATAATCTAGTTTAAATGCTTGAGGAACTTACTAGCATTGGCCCTAACTTTTGCCCACCTTTCAGCATCACCAGGTTGTGATGCTTCAAACTTTTGCTGCAATTCTTGAAATACATCCAATGAATGATTTCCAAGAAGGTAATCAATTGTTGCCTATATAGACATTCATATGCAACAAACAATGAGATACTATTATAACAAAGAAAATAACCCGATTTTTTTTTACCTGTCTAAAGAAGTCTTTAAATGTATTTTGAAACATTCTAGCCAATGAATTTGATGCATCATTAAAGACTCCTTGAAGATTTCGTTTTCCTATCACGTAAGCAATCAATTATATCATAAGAATTTCTAGAATCGTGAAAGAAATTATCACAACAAGTCGACAAATTGTCTCACCAGTTCTACAGAAATGTACAATTAATTTATAATAAATAAAAAAAATAAAAAATAAATAAAAAATTAAAATACCTTGTGAAATCACCCTTTAAAGCGCTAGTTCCTGCATATTCTCTACTTATAGAATCACCGTTATTTGCCCATACTAAGTGCACACAAAATAGTATTGTCCAATTCTTTAAATATAATCATAATAACCATATAATAATATAATATATAGTGCTCACCATCATTAAAAATGTTTTCAAATTCCTCATAATGTGATATACCACCGTCTATAAATTCTGAGACACCAAGTCTGAGAAGTTGCAGGTTTAGAACTTCTCGTGCTAATGCACTCTATAATATATATATATATATATATATATAGGATTCAATGAACGTATTATGCATAGCAAATTTATATAAATAATTAGATATCATAATAATACCTGCACAACATTTGTCCTATCCAAACAATCCATACAATTCTAATCACCAGGTGAGATGAGAATCACTATACTCAAAACTAAATTGCAATAATAATAACGTGACGATAACAAACCGTACGAAATATTCCCACTTGTTTGCAATGAACTTCATTGTCACCAACTTGCCAAAAATAACTATAAATAAATGGTTTCCGAGATTAGCATCCATTAATAAACTAATAAACCATAACAGTTATAAGTTGTTGAAAAATCAGATTACCCCATCGAATTAAAATTTTTAGCCAGCATAGATACCAGCTTGGAAATATTTTCATATTTCATTCCTCTACATTCTTTATGAAAATCAAATTCGATGTACCTACTCAATAATAAAATAATTTAATTCAAATGATATTAGAAAATTTGTCTTAGTAAAATTACAATACAAACTCAATATCTTTATGTCCTAAATTTTGAATTGCTTCACGATAAGCAGAACCAACAGTTGCTTCTCTTCCAATGGATTCAACCAAGTTTATGCAACTAGTGCGTCCATATGAGTTTAATAACGTATCGAAATGCTTTGCAAACGCCTCGGCATTTTCAGTTACCGATCTTTCAAGAAATGGCTTCGGTTTTAGACTATATGGAGATTGAGACCAAAATAATGGAACTATGTAACCAATTTTATTGTCAGGAAATATTATGTAATTAATAAGAAAAAAATGCTAAATTTATAATATAACATTATATAATTACTTGAGCCACGAACTTGTAAAAATGAGACATCATGATTTGAATCATCAATCTATAAACACGTATAATGTTATTATTTACATAAATAATCATCAATCCATAAGGATATTAAAATTTAATCGTAATAAAGCTATATCATTCATTACCTTAATTGACAGGATTTGTTCTGTTTCAACATAATTTGCCACAGCTCCTTGTTCATTGATACCTCTGCGTTGATATCTCAACCCTTCAAAGCATCGAATAATCATGAATAAAAATTAGATTTATCATCATTTCAAATTCGTTTATTTAAGTAATATAAAGCGAATTTAGGATTGATCAAACCTGATCTTTCTCGACTTCTTCGAGAAATGATTGTAAAATCAAATACTCGGCTGTCAATTTCACAATGTTCTGACTGCAGATAGCCTTGCATTATAGGTAATATCCACGCATGTAACTAAAGATTCATTTTTATGCATAAATTATTTTGATATCTCTAATTAGCGTTATTTCCAGCAATTATTACCTCGAGTTCTATAAAACTCTTAAGCATATGCTCATTCCACCAAAATTTCTTATTAGTTTGTTTCCATAACGGTTGATCTTTTAATCGACCTCGTTCATACTTTTGCTGCAGGGAAGTCGTAATATCTATTTTATTGAAATTAATATAAAATAAAGCATCATAAAACATCTACTCAGAAGTAAAACTAAATATTACCAAGTTCATAAGAATAGAAAAATGCATCTGAACGAAACAATGATAAAATTTCTTTCGAAATCCTTGCATCCATAGCCTATAAAACCAATTACATTTTGTACTCTTAATAATGACCTAAAATAATTACATATTATTTGAAACGGAATGATAAGCTCACTCTCTTTTCAATTGGATCTTTAACATTAAGGAGGGTATTTGGGTCAATTGGATCTTTAAGGGTCTTTGGGCTCCCAATATCATTAGCGAACCCATCCCAAACGCCAGTAACCCTCTTTGCTGCATTCGATAACCCGGTAGCTATCGACAGCTTACCGGTCGATGGGCTTTTTGATAAATCTTCACTTGAGTCCATATTCACGTATGTTTCAGTGACAGATGTTATTGTTTCCCACTCTGTATCCTTATCATAATCTTCTGAGTCTGACCCGTTAGAATATAATGAAGGCGATCTCCTCCGCCCGAAATCTGTCCATGCGGATTTCATTTTTGAAACAAACGCTGTAAGTGGTTGCTTTTTCATTTGTAATTCGGTTGGTGGTGTAACTTCAATAGAAGGGGATATTAGAGTAGGTGATGATGATAGATCAGCAGTTTGGGGTTCTACGATAGTCTCTTCAATCACATTAGAAATGTATCGTTGGTGCGTCCCTGTCGTGCCACTATCATCAACAGCACTCCCTTGATAATCATCATCTACAGGCCACGACTTAAATCAAAATTAACATGATGAGTGACAAATATTTAAGCTTTTTGATGAAAAATAATGTAGCTTACGTATCTCTCCAGAATTCTACAAGCACGATCGAAATCCAAAGGTAAAATGATAACATTTTTCACTATATAAACATTTTTACCCTGAATTTGACCGATATGCTTTCGATCCGTAATTAAAACGAGATGAATTGCTTGAGTAACGTACGAATATTAAATGTAATTAATATGTATTCATTAATTCCTATATAAAAAAATATCAAAATTTTCTTTACATACCTGTTAATAGTTTTAGAAAGCCTATAACCCCATACACATCATAAAACCTTGCGTCCTGTGATGCTTCGTAACCATCTAATCAAATTAATAAAATCGTACACAACACATTTTTCAAATATAATTTCGGTATCCGATCCAAACTAATCCCATTCCTCAAAAGGCAACTTCTATCAATAGAACTTATTTACAGGTCGAATACCTTTCCTTTCAATTTCTCCACTTTCCAAGTTAATTAACAAATATTCATCGTTGGCGATCAAAACAAACCGTTCTTTATCGACACACAATGTAATTCTCTTATGCAACGGAGGTGGTGGTGGCGGCGGCGGTGGTGCTGGTTGCTTTGACGCTTGTAAAAGGGGAAAAAAAGCTTTATTAATAAACATTTTTTTTATAAATTATTTCGAAGAATTGTTTAAGGAAGGCTAATTTCATTTCATACGTATAATTTTTATATTAATCTTTGTGTAATACAATAATGCATAACAGATAACATAAAATATATCTAGTAACTCAATGATGTCAATGGAAAAAAGGAAATATTACAGTTTTTATACATGTTACTCTAAATCAGGGACGATGATTTTCTAATTTTGCGATTGGCCAGAATTACGTAAAGTCAGCCAGCATTATAATCCGCAAATTCTGGCCAAATTAATGTCAGCCGGCATTATGATGACTTTAGATCCTAAATCCAGGCCAAGATTTAAAAATCATCCGAACCAAATTCTCAAAATTCCGTGAACGCAGAAAATCATAAAGATAGTGATCATCAAATCGGGTAAATCGAAAATAGTCTAACTAGGGTCACCGACTATCTGCTTTCGATGAGTCAATTTATGCGATTTTATGCGACCATTTAGCGAAATAAAAAGCTTATATCGAAATTCTTTTCCGATATAGTTATCATGCTAATTCGATTTTCAAATTATCATTTTATGTGCAGATTATGCCCTCTGTATTACCTATAAGTTTAATTATGCGAAATAATATCTGATATACTGTATATGCCGTACGTATCTCAGATCAGAATAGGCGTAGGTTTAAAATTGAGTTGCAGACTGGTTTATCATTATGCATCATACTGAAATACGTATAATAAACGTCATATATGTAATATTAAGTGCTAAATTTAGGGGATGGCTAAATCCATGTACACCCACGTGACTTCTCGAAGTTTTAATTAATCTGAATTATAGTTTAGCGTTAGGGTGGGGTTAGGAAAAGGGCAAGCTTATAGGTAAAATTGTCTCCCCGACATTTTTTGTTAGTGCTTCAAGACAGATTTAGGGTGTTCTCAAACAGCTCAACCATTATGGCGTTATTAATTCGACCATTTTTGAGAACCGATAGTATGATGTTGAATATCGATAGTATGGACGATGATATGATTGAAATATGCTCATGTATCTTCCACAATGGATTATCGCTGTTTTCGAAATGGTTGAAAATGACCAACAAAAAATTTATTTGTGAATACTATAAATACTTACGATAATGACATTGATCAAAAATTGATTCCAAATTATGTACGTACATATAGTAATTGTTATTATTGCTAATGTAATCGAGTTCATGATATATACAAAAAAATTTTTTGCTTGTTATTTTCAACCATTTCGAGAACAGCGATAATTTATTATCGTGTTGGTACTCAGTATTATGATTAATTAAAATATTATTGATTGAAATTGATACTTGAGCAAACGTCCTTATCGTTACTGCCATTTAGCAATTATTGTCTTTACAAATAGAAATAAATTAATTAATTAAAATAAATTAAATTAATGAAAACGATGGATCAAGGATGAATCTACATTCTGTTACCGTAAAACTCCGAAAATAAGCAACATTTTTTTAATTAATGGAGGTGCTTATTCACTAGTTATTTGAAAACAGAAAAACATGATTGATCAATCTTATAACGCAATTTTAAAGTTTATTTGACGGTGCTTATTTATTGAGCATAAATTTTTATCATGAGGATGCTTATTTACTGTAGGTGCTTATTACGGTACTTCTTTTTCCTTGGAAGGTCATTTAATTGATATTCTATTGCCCTTAACCAATCAGAATTTGCCGCCAAACAAAATTAAAATATAAGGCCATGCAAAATTAATTAAATGGTTTTCATAACCCGGCCGGGTCAAAATTTGAAAATTTCAAAAAAAAA